>OMOU01075835.1:0-17566 GCA_900312585.1 Malacocephalus occidentalis | reverse complement strand
CTGGACCTCATAGGCAGGAACTCGGCGTATAGCGTCACCCTTGTGTGGGGAAAGGCAGACACTACAATGGGTCAAAAACCGTGACGGTGTCATTGAGGTTATTGGCTGTTTGCTGTGAGCGAGACAGAGCAGAAACGAGCGCAAGAGAGCACGCTTCTGCTCCCTCCCTCCCACTCTCCTACATTTAGAAGTGTTGCGTTTTGTGCATCCGTGATTGACAGGCAAGATGGATCACGGAAGAGATGCCCTGATTGGCATAGAGAGGTGGGCACAGTCACACTCAAATTATAGCTGTTAAATCGTACCTACAGCACCTTTAGCATCTATGAGCAAGAAACATCTGTGAATGAGGACATGCAGGGTGTATATGTCGATATAGGGGGTACGTACGACTGTGGGGCCCCCCCGATGCCGAACCCCACCAGGGCCCGGAGGACCAGGATCCAGCCGTACACGGGTGCAAACGCACTCATTACCCCGTAGAACATGGTCCAGAGGACACTCATTTTCAGGCCCTACACACACGCACGCACGCATGCACACACACACACACACCATTACAGGGCGCACATAGATGGACGGATGGATAGTAAGATATTGATAGGTACATTTAACAATAGATAGATAGATAAAGATGGGTAGATGGGTGGAGTATTGTTGGGACTCACAGTTTTTCTTCCATACTTGTCAGAGATGTTTCCCCAGAGAGAAGAACTAATCATCATCCCAATGAAAACTGCCTGGATGGGAACAAAAAAAAAAACAGATTAAAATAGAAATGTAAATTGTACTCTAATCTATATTATTATGGACACATTACTTTCACGGTCTTGAAAAGAAACATATTTTTCCCTTCACCCTTTTTGTAGTAGTAGGCTATATATATTATATTATAGATTGTAGTATTCATACTATAAAGATTGCGGAATGTTCCTCAATCCAAAACAAACCAGGAGGAGCTGTAGAGCATGTGGTTTGTCCTTACCGAGGTGAGCAGCGCCACCTGCAGGCCTGGTAGTTTCCATTCACAGTGCAGCTGTGGGCCTAAGATGCTCAGGATCATCATCTCCATAGCATCTGCCATCTGCACGGCCCCGCCCACACAACACATGACACATCCGAAGAGCCGTCAATCACCACGTCCTCAAGTGTATGTTTGTATTTCACTGAATCTCTTTTCTGAGGGTTAATTAGTGACTCGGTTTTTATTGATCTTGTGCTGTAGATTCTAAGATTCAAGAGTTACAAAGCAATTGCTATTGCGTATTGGAATTCTGAGCACTTGCTTTATCAGCCTTGCAATTATGAATGCTCAAAACCTGTTCTATTCTAATCTTTATGCACCACCAGCCCGTACTCACATGCTGGCGTGTGTATCGGTCGGTAACAGCAAATCATTATAATAAGTATCACATTCTAAATTTCTGCAGTGAATAAAAGATACTAGGTGATGTATTTCTTCTCTATTTACAGCTTCTGGTCGGGCCCTTCCAGTCTGACCAGGTTCTTACCCAGGACAGGCCTGTGAGGATGGACAGTTTCCACTGAAACGTCCCGAAGCCGATCGCCTCCACTGCATCCTCCACCATGAATGTGTCTAGGAATATACAAGAAAATGAAATGAATAAAATAGAAATATATATATACACACACACACAGATTTTCACTGGATGTTCACTGGATGTTCCTCTCTATGAGGCGGAGTCTTCTGCTTCATACCATCGGTGGGGTTGGCAAACTCTCGGGGTACGGGGGCCCCCGGGCCCCTCGCCAGAGCCTCCAGGTCTGTGAGCTCTGTGGCGAGGCCGTGGGGCTGACTCTGCTGGCTCTCCCCCTCCCCTCCGGAGCGGCTGCTGTCACCCGTGTGGCGGAACTTGACAACACTGCGCGGAAAACAGAGACGGAAGACAGGCAAATGCAGCACTCAGAAGCCGTTTTTTTTTTTTATCCACCAAGCGAGGAACCCGAAGCTGTTGCCAAGGCAATCGTCTATCCCCCGCACCACCCCCCCGAATGTGCGTGGGTACATGAGTATAGGGGGGCTTGTATATAATTTGGCTGTATAGCTTCAAGCAAATTGAAATGTTCTGCACAGTTCTCTCGCCCCCCCCTTGACAAACACGCATGTTTGCTAAGATGGGAGGCAGTAGGACCCACTTACTGTTTGATGGTAATGCAAGGCTTACCAAAGAACCACTGTGATGGGAGCACATAGCAGCTGCTGGGTTAGAGAGGCAAGGTCGCCGCAAGAGACCACTTTCTGAAGAAACACTGCTACCAATACACACCAGAGGAGAGCTAGTGTTCACAAATACTGTGATACATGCTTTCTGCATTGAAACTAATTTGGAAATATTTAGCTATTATCGCCAGTTTAAATGTCGAGAAATGTCAGGAAGCTTGGATTTCAAATTGTCTCATGTATCAAGTTACATAAGAGCACAGTAGAACATGGCCAACAGCCCACACGTTTGTGTGTGTGTGTGTGTGTGTGTGTGTGTGTGTGTGTCTGAACTAGTTGAGATCCGTCAAAGTTCTCATAATCAGAACGATGAGTTGAAAAATGAGAACAGCAATCTGAATGTGATATCACCACATATATGGCTATATTGGGTTTAATCATACATCTGTACCACATATGTATGCGTCTCGTTATGTTGAATCTTTGTAGACTTACTACACGGACTGTTGTTGTGGAAGGTTTCCCGAGAGAGAGGCGACAGAGGGCTTCTCATCCACTCTCATCCTTTTAAATGCTCAATTGAGCCTAAAATCCAGCTCCGGAATAGGTGGCAAAAAAACCAAGATGGAGAAACCCAAACTCAAATCTCAATGACCGTGGACACTTCTCAAGAACGGCGAAACAAAACGGGTGAAGCATGTAAAATAAGCTGCATCGCCAGGGGTAAGATGTAGACTGTGCGTGTTCCACTCAAACGCGATCCGAAGCACATGCAGCTCATCCATCAATACCTGACCTCATGGTATTGTGTTGTCATATATTTCTATATTTCATACATACTGTTGCTGGGGTCCAAATACACGCTTATACGACTAGAGGCCTCGGGGAGGCGATGGGAACAGAGCACATGCGACGGCGACAGGACGACGTTCGACGGCGGCGTGTGTTTACTCACGGCAGTTGTCTCAACTGAAATAAATCGTCGTCCATCGCGCTCGGCGTTTACTGTCAGACGCGCCTCGCCGCGCGGCCTCATCGCAATCACATGATCGCGGTGAGCGGAGGTTTCAGCACCGAGGACAGCGGAGCACTCGCCTGGCCGCCAGCGACCAGCCAATGGGGTTCCTCCGTGGGCGTGGCCTCGCAGCGACACAAAAATCTATAGAATCATTAGAATAGAAAAACTAATGTACTTGTATCCAACCAATGTAAATGTACATATACACAGACATATATAAAACCGACCTCACGTTGAAATGACAGGAACAGGAAGGAACAGGAAGCGACTTTACCCTGCTATTACAGAAACAGGAAGTGACTTTCCCCTGCTACTACAAGAACAGGAAGTGACTTTCCCCTGCTACCGACGACCTGTGAGCGTCTATTCTTGAAAAAGCCTCAAAGGACGACCTTTAACTGCTGAATATTGTCTTTACACGTTAAACCGAATCTAGCGGATGGAGTAATGGTCTAATATATTACTGAAGGTTTGGCATTCTACAGGGTTGGGCTATCTATCTATCGATCTATCAACATATATATATCTTAAGCTAGCTGTCTATATATCGAATCGACTCATTTGTTTATAAATTGTTTATTCATTATTTGTACATATTATTACTGTGTTGACTTTCGGACTCCAACGTGGGAACACAGCGGTGGGCTTCCGTCTGTGTTCCGACGGGAACACGAGTCGATAAAGCGGCGTTCCGCAGCAATGGTAGCACAATGTTGTGGTGCACACCGGAGGCCTCCGAGAAGCTAGTCCAGGAGTTCCTCAGTACCGGACCTACAGTCAGGTAAGCCGTCCTTCCCGAGGGGCAACATAATGGCACTTTTAAAATGAAACGTGTTACGTCGAGCTGAGCTAATCGTTGACTGGCATTTGGCCAAGAACGCCAGGACGTCAACATCGTCTGCGGCGTCTCATACGCAGACCTCCACCGAAAGCAACTCGTGTGTTTGTCAGTAGTGCACAACTTTTGCAGAAAGTTTGTACAAGGTCATGCATGGTCTTCTGAGGGGGGTTAGGGTTGTGTGTGTGTGTGTGTGTGGTAGCCGAAGGTCTTGGACGTGATGACGTTGTTGGGGAGTTCAGTTAGCCACAATGCTATCGCTATCGCTGGTCGAGGCTAGCCTACGTGGTGACGTCACGGGTTCACATGGCAACGCGTTTTAATGTGGTCAACTCTGACGTGGGGACGTATTGTATAGTCCTTGTCTTTGAAGTCGGTGAATGGACGTGGCACCAGTTTAAGTTGGTACTGCGCATTAATGACCAACCAATGATTACGGAAACCATCCATGTGGGCTATAGGCTGCATAAAGTAGATGTAGTAGTGTATTGATGTGTTTGTCTGTGTCCCCTCATTTAAGATCATCCGCGTCAAACTCGGGTGCCTAGATGTTCGCCATTTATCTATCGCCATTTGATATCGATCTGATATTGATCACAAATGTTGTTCACAGGACTTAGCGAGTGGATCACACGAGTGTCACATTTATTGTGTACTGAGATACTAACTCTGAAACTGGAAGCTCTGTTATATTTATATTTTTTAGTTTTGTATTTTAATTTTTAAGACGAAACATCTTTATGGAGGTTTTCATATGTTTTCAGAAGAAGAATGATGAAGAACTGGGGTGTTGTCGGTGGCATAGCTGCAGCTGTGGCAGCTGGAGTTTACATTCTATGGGGACCGATCACAGTGCAAAAGAAGAGGAAGAGAGGTACCGAGATGAATTTGACTACTGACCAACAAGAGTTAAAAACGTGGTGATTTACCAAGACTCCCTTCCTTTCCACAGGGATGGTTCCGGGTTTGTTGAACTTGGGCAACACCTGCTTCATGAATTCCCTGCTCCAGGGTCTGGCGGCGTGCCCCTCCTTCATAGGCTGGCTGGAGAGCTTTTCCCGCAGGACCGGGGGACCGTCCAGTCAAGACAAGCAGCTGTCCAGCACTCTCCTGCACCTCCTCAAAGGTCAGCTAGCGAGCAACTCATGTAGCGCTGGCTACAATTGTTGCATCTTCAGCTGGCTGAATGGGTATTATACTGGGCAATATTTCTGTTTTAGTTGTGCCTTATGACTGAAATAGATACTCTTGCCCATCTCTACCTCCATGTATGCCGTAGGTCGAACAGAGTAGGAGAGGGGTGGTTGGTACTTGTTGGACCTTCAAAATTACCAAACTGAATTAACAGTTGTTGCAAACTGGTCATTTTGTAATTACCTCACTTATCGATTCATTTATTAATTCATCAATCCATGCATGGGAGCATTGCCGGCACTGTCCTCAATTTAAACCCAAGGCAGACTTGGGTGCAGACATGACGAGTAAAGGTTGGGCCCACAGCCCTGTCCAGAGACGAGCCGGGGGAGGACGACGTGCTGGACGCTGGGTGCCTGTTGGACGTCCTCAGGCTGTACAGGTGGCACATCAGCTCCTCTGAAGAGCAGGTGGGTCAGACTCGTCTCCCATAGTCCACACACAGGGCCCCAGACTGTGAGTCCTCCGTGTGTAAAACGCTCTGTGTTTTTGTTTTTTGCCTCTTTTTTTTAATCTCTGCTCCACCATAGGATGCCCACGAACTTTTTCATGTCCTCACGTCCTCACTGGAAGAGGAGAGGGACCGGCTGCCCAGAGTTTTTCATCTGTTCGATGTGGAGTCCCTTGAGGCACGTTGGTCTACAGGGACTCCCCGCCAGCCTCTTCGGTGTTGGAAGGGAGAAATGGGTTACTGAATTTGACAGATGGAGTAAAAATGATGAATTGATGATTGCCTTTTTCTACGTACACTACAGAGTATCCCGGAGCAAGATGACAAGACGCCGAGTTGCAGAAGTAGAGGTAAGATACCATTTCTTATATAATACATGCATTGTAAGGGCAGCGAATTACACTGACATGAAGAGAGTCGACATTTTTCATTTTGACTATTTGGAGGAGTCTCTTGTGATAATGAACATGATACAAATGACGTTTCCTGAGACACATTCATTTTCTCTTCCGGTCCTTTTTGCTTTTGCAGCCCAGCTTCATCCGATTCCCCGTCCGTGGAAGCTACAGCATCCTTTCCACGGCCGCTTAACAAGCAACATGTCGTGCAAGCGATGCAATCACCAAGTACGCTTCCTTTGGTCAAAAGAAAAGTCGGTCTGAACGAGATGGCTGCTTTCTCTGTACATTGTGTCACGTGTTCTTCTGCTTGCCTCGTAGAGCCCTGTGCGCTACGACTCATTCGAAAGCCTTTCTTTACCCCTACCGTGTCCTCAGTGGGTAAGACAACATGAACTACACACACATGAATGGGTAGAAAGAAGTTTCATGGAGTGAACCTTTTTCATTCAACTGGATTTTTATTTCCCAGGGTCGGCCGGTCTCGCTGGATCAATGTCTTCAGCATTTTATCTCATCTGAAACCATCAAAGAGGTGGAGTGTGAAAACTGCACAAAGGTACGATGTAGGCCTGGTTAATTAACCGGAAACCGAAACAGACATAATCCTGCTCATGTCTGTTAATCCAGTTCATTTCAACTGTTCCAAATATTCAATAACTAGCCATAAATGTGTTGTCTTGTATGTTGTTGTTTTTCTTGGGCGATTATTTTAAAATCACAGTTAAAATATGCAGTTCTTCATGAGAAACAATAACCCAGCTTTAATAGTTCAGCATATTTACAGTACAGAACTTGTCAAAGAAGCGTCTAAATAATAATGATTACATCATGACAGCCCCCCTCCAGTAGACATGTTTGCAATGCCTTCCTCCTCTGCAGCTCCAGCAGGGATCCCCAGACATGGGACACGTTCTGGAAAACCAAAGGACAACATTCATCAAGCAGTTGAAACTGGGAAAGGTAACTCTTCGCTCACCAGGCGTGAGGTCGCTTTGCTGCATGGTGGCATCATGCTCTTTCTCCAAGCGCTGGCTTACAAAATGTTGCAAAACGTCTGTTCATTCAATTCCAATTGAGTTTATTCTATCAACCTTGATACCTTGTTGTCGGTGTAGCCAGTCTGGCATTTCAACAAAATGTCAATGTTTCATTCAAACATTTCTTATTGGTTGATCATTCCCTACAGTTGGGTAAACTTGATTTTATCACCTGACCCATTTGAACTGGTACAATAACGGCGTCATGGTTTCTCTTCCAGCTGCCACAGTGCCTCTGTATTCACCTGCAGAGGCTGACCTGGTCCAGCGAAGGGACTCCCATGAAGAGACAGGAACACGTGTACTTTACAGAGTTCCTTTCCATGGACCGCTACAAACACAACGCCTCCATCCATAGGACACAGCAGCGCATCAAGCACTCCCCCACACCCACCAACACGGAGACCCCGGGGGACCCGGAGGGCAAACCAGTGCACAATGGCGCCGGTATGGTTGTGGTCTGCCCTCCATCACCGTCTGTTGTTTTTAAGTGTGGGGGCAAATGGTCTGATGAAAAGGCAGGGACGGCATGGTTTCTGGTGCAGCAAATATCTTGGTCATTTCGACCAATCAGAAGTTGCAATTGAGAAACGTATTCAATCTTTGTTGTTAATGACATGTAGAGCCCCCTAAATAATCAGCAGTGTTTCATGTCGTATTTTTAGACATCAACCACCAAAACAACAACAAGCCCCATGCCAATGGATCCTGCCCGTCCATTCATCAGTTCATCCACTCACCTGGTATGAGACCACAGTTCAACTTCCCGCATGACTACAGGTGAGTGATCTCCGTCCTTTTACTGTTTAAAATTGGGCAAGGAGGGAGCATAGGCTCACTGAAAGACGGAATAAAAAACCACCATTGATACTGTGTTGGGACCTGAAGCCGTCATCAGCCAATGGCCTTACACAACCCTCTCCCTCCATCTTATCGTGGGTTGTTTTCATCTGGAACATCTGGTTGGGTTTATCCACTTATAATTAGCATAGTCCTGCTTCCCCCATCATTCATGTGCGACTGTGGCATGCGTGTGGTGGCTGTTTTAACTGGGGAGTAAGGCTGACTGCAGCAGTGGGAGGGGCATCATCATGTTGCGTTCATGTTTTCTGGTCCAACATGTTCCTGTCTCCAGTCCATCAGAGTACCTGTTCCAGCTCACCGCCGTGCTGGTGCACCATGGAGACATGCACTCGGGACACTTCGTCACCTACCGCCGCTGCCCTGCCCCGCACCCCCGAGGTCACACCCCTTCCCAGTGGCTCTGGGTGTCGGACGACTCTGTACGCAAGGCCAGCCTGCAGGAGGCGCTGTCCTCCAATGCCTACCTGATTTTTTATGAGAGGGTTCAACGGTTGAGCCTAGCTTTTCGGGCAGAGGAGTAGGCACCTATGGTGTTCCTCAAACGCATCACTTGCACCGGGACTGATCGCAAAGATGACCGAGATGTTGTCCCTTCGGGTTAAGCTCAGGAACAGCGCCATCTCTGGTGGAACATCGGTTTGTGCAACTGCTGTGTTACTTGCCTTGCATTGAGCAAAGGCAGTGACCTCACCAGACAGTAATTTGAACCAATAGCTGCTGCCGACCCCTCAACACGGTCTCTGTCAGGGTGGATCTCCACCTTTCCATCTGCCAGGTCTCTCGTCTCCGTCAGAGGGCTGGGATGATGGCGGTTACCAAGGGACAAGGAGATGGAAAGATGTCACAACACAAAGCGTGGCGGTTGAGACCGAGCCGAAGGCCCTGAACCAATGGAACCTACTTGAAACGAGGACCTGAATGAGGCTCACCTGATCCCAAAGATGGTGACTTTCGTCCCTTTCCTTTACATTCTGTAAACTCCTGTGAACTCTTCATTTAGTCAGTTCAATATTTTGGAATAAACATGACTGGCGGATACCACAGGGTTGAACCATGAGTTGGTACTAGAATGCATTTATTGCTTATTATTTGATGTACAATCAAATAATCCTCAAAGGAACAACATAGGTAAAATATTTTTCTGTATCCTAGCATAACTCTCGTACCATCAGTGAGTTGAAGGTGCCATGATTTTAATGTTTGGACACATTAGTCCATTGTGTGTATTAGAAATGAACCATAAAGAAAATATCACCGTTTCCAGCTGTTAATGTTTTACAAGGTGTATTGATTGTAGATCTGATTTGATCAATCCTGGAAGCCATTCATGGTGAAAAGGTGTACGATTCCTATTCAACAATTTATTCCTTTGATACAACAACAAAAAATAATAATCATTGTAAATCAAAAATGTGCACTAATGTATATTTGAGCTTGTGTGATTTGTAAAGCTGACTAATTTTCACATTTCATACACACAAAAATAGCAAACATTCTAAATAAAATGGAATTGAGCAGTTGTGAACTGAATCACTATCTACTCACCACACTGCATAGAACATCTGGGCAACAAATCAAAACGATGCACAGTCCTAAGCCATTAGACGCCAGTACATTTTTATTGATTGAACTTCCTTTTAGGTGGCAATCGTATAGTTCTAGCAATGGTAAAAGCCACTAGTTTGTCCTCTGTCTCAACTGAATAGGATCCTGGATCCTGCTGGATAGCTACTGCTGGTCATAAGGACCCCCCCCCTCCTCGTGAGGTGAGTATGCGTCTGAAGGTCAGGTTGATCCGTGGCTGTAGCACGGCTCGGCGGCGTGGAAGGCTGTGGTACCAGTACGTGTTGGTGGGTGGGTTCATGAGGAGGAGGCTCCCCGACGCCAGCCGCAGCTTCACTGGCGCTACGTGCCGCTTCGCCCTTCCACGCACGACGTCCCTGTGTCGGAAGACAAAGTCCCGGGCGGCTCCCAGCGAGACGGAGGCGATCGGGCAGAGGGGGTCCAGCTCCTGCTCGTCATCCCGGTGCTCGCCGATGTGATCCTGCCCGTCTTTATATCTGGTGGTAGACAAGAGTTCACCCTAGCCAACGGTCTATGGATTTATTATTAAGTCAAAAATGTGTGATGATGGACCTGGTGTCAACTTATTTTATCTTGCACCTTTAGAGACTAAAACATGGAACAGCTTGTGAAGGACGTTTCTTTATGGTAGGCCATGTTTTAGGCCTACATTCAGGCCATCTGGCAGATGCTTTTATCCAAAGCAACTTACAAAGTGTACACGTGTTGAAAGAGAGCAATATCTCGCTGTGGTACATAAAGATAATAGAGCAGCTTTCAAGCATTCATAATTGCTGGGTTGCCTGCATAATAGCAGTGCCATTCTGAGTGCATGACCATCAAAAGATTCAAATAAAATGTACTGGCTTTGATATTTCCCTAAATGTAAATATGGGCAACAATGTGGGGACCTCACATCACAAATAGTTTACCTAATTGCAATAGCCTGTGGTTTCATCTTAGGCTTTGGGTTTTTTGTACTTATAATAATTCAGAATAATATACAAACTGCTTACCTGTTAACCAAAACAAAGTTAAACACCTGTCCTGTTACTTTTGTAACAGAATCTCGAATGCACTCCAGCGTCGGCGTCCACGGGCGCGCATAACGCGTGACCCCAGAGTAGGTGTACTGCAGCCCGGCCTCGCCGTGCGCTGCTTGCCTCCTGGGGGTGTCATGGACCTTCCCAAACACCCGGACCCTTGCCTCATACCCTGCAACAAGACGATCAAACGATGTGCCTTTTTTTTGGTGGCAACCGGATTGCGTTGCATTACTGCTCAAATCATGAAAACCTGTGTAGTACGCGTAGTAGCCACACCTGTTAAATACACCACCTCGCTCTCCAATCGGTGGAAGAGACGGCTCGCCTCCTCTTTGGTGAACAGTAGAGCGTAGTCACAATCCAGGCACTCTGCGTCCACTTTCTGCCAGGGGACAGGACAGGAGAACGCCGCAAACTCATCGTCTCCATTCGGGTGCTCTTCGTCACTCCAGCCCAAACACTCGAGTTGATTCACGGTGTCCCCTTTCTCTACACATTCACCCGCCATCGCTCCTGAAACACGTACATGCCGCCTAACGCAGAGTGGCTTTTTGAGAAACACACCAGCACGAGTAGAGGTCTTGAATGCGCCTCGAGTGATTAGCGTAGCGTCACGTTATGCCGCGTGACGTCACGTCGCTTAGCGCGGGAAAAGGACCCTCCTTGAGTTGTTGGATAGCGAACACGGCGTTGGCTGTGCGCTTCGAAGATGATCGGCCAGAAGCCCATCAACTCTTTCTTCTCGCCAGTTTCAAAAAAGAGAGTTTCAAAGGAATTGGGTGAAAGTGAAGAGCACGCGGGCGATGCACAGGTGAGCTGTCTCACAAAGCCGTTTTAGAATCCTCCCAAAAAGAAATGTTCCATTTCTATACACGTGTCGCTCAGTAACGACACCTGCGTCTTGTGTACAGACCGTTTAGAGTAACTAGGCCAAGGCATGCAGTAAGACATTAAATAAAAAGAATGTGTGTGTGTGTGTTCACTGTTGATCACGTGTGATACAGCCGCGTCACGTGGCCATGTTGCGTTTTTACAGAGGTGCGCTTTCGGATCGCGTCTTATCGTTTGTACGCGTCTCTCCAAACGCGAGACGTTTCTCTAAACTAATTAAGATCACGCCGAAGAAGCCGAAGTCTCCGCATGGGGAGCGAGAGTCCCCGCTGCCACCGTCGCCGCAGCTTTCGGTCGAGCAGCAGTGCCGAATGGCGCAGAACAAGAAGGCAGCGCTGGAGAAGCTGAGGGCCAGCCAAGTCCCCGCAGGCGTCGGCGACGCGTGGAGGGGAGCGCTGGCCCCGGAGTTTGGAAAGCCATACTTTAGACGAGTACAATAATCGCACTCTTACCACGTTTATTTGAACCCGTAGTTTGGTGTATTTGAGCATGAGACGGCTATTCTCTCTCTCTCGCTCAGTTGATGACGTTTGTCGCCAACGAGAGGAGCAGCCACACAGTCTACCCACCTGCGGAACACGTGTTCATGTGGACACAGATGTGTGACATCCAAGATGTAAGTTAACATTCTAACTAGTGGTGTGTTTAAGATCCTTGGTGACTCCGGGGGAAAGTGGACCAGCTCTCCATCCGTATACTAGGTGCTAGGAAGGGTTTACCGGGGGGCTAGATTTACTAATATAACCATTCAGTTGACACCTTGAAATATAATTGGCTGTGTCACAATGGCTCTGGTCAAGGTAGAGCATACTGTGTGCACAGATAGAACTTGAATGGATTGGAGAACCACCATTTAGAGACAAAGCAGGAACTGTGTGTTTTGAATGAGTCGTTGAAATAAAACAAGGGGTTTTCAAATGTCCCCATTCTGTGTTTACATGACAGGTGAAAGTAGTGGTCCTGGGCCAGGACCCGTACCACGGTCCCAACCAAGCACATGGACTCTGTTTCAGTGTGCTAGCGCCGGTCCCGCCTCCCCCCAGGTACATTGCATGCCGATCACTGATGGCCGTGAGATGCGTTGTCTTTGTGGATCACAGATCTTCCCTGCGCTCCTCGACTACAGTGTGTCTATCCTGTCTCTCCCGATGAGTGGTGACTGGCTCGCTGTTAAATGAGGTGGATGGATGCTGTCTGGTTTCTATGGCAGCCTGCATTTGTCTTTCCCTTTTGTCTTGATATTTATTCACTCGTTCACAGCTGTTCATTCTTTCCCAGTTCTAGCCAGAAAGTTTGCCTCAATCTTGTCGCATTCAGTTCCCCCACCCAGCTAGCGTTGAGATGGCCCATGTGAATAAAAGCCCATGCTGATAATGTAGACTTTGTAATACTTTGTCCTGCTAAACTGAACGTTCTGCTTTCGTTCTCAGTCTGGTGAACATATACAAAGAGTTGAGCTCGGACATCGATGGCTTCCAGCATCCTGGACATGGCGATCTGACCGAATGGGCAAAACAAGGTAGTATTTTTTGGAATATA
Organism: Malacocephalus occidentalis; assembly: GCA_900312585.1. NCBI lineage: Eukaryota > Metazoa > Chordata > Actinopteri > Gadiformes > Macrouridae > Malacocephalus > Malacocephalus occidentalis. Next base: position 4,542 of record OMOU01075835.1, on the reverse strand, counting down.
TCCTCCAGAATCCTTCCCCCACTGGGTTCCTTCTCTCCACGGCCCTATAACAATCCCCTCCAACCACATTGACTCCCACTCATCTCTCCTCCAATATCCTCCCTTTTTAACTCATCAGTCTCCGTGCACGGAGCTCCAGGGTGTGTTGTTCACGTGTGTGTGCGTGTGCGCGTGTCTCCCCAGGCGTGCTGCTGCTCAACGCGGTGCTGACAGTGCGCGCCCACGAGGCCAACTCCCACAAGGACCGGGGCTGGGAGCACTTCACCGACGCCGTGGTCGACTGGATCAGCAGCAACCTGGAGGGCGTGGTCTTCCTGCTGTGGGGTGCATACGCCCAGAAGAAGGGAGCGGCCATCGACCGGGTGCGTGCATCATTCATCTCCTCCCCTGTTTTTCCCCATGTATTTCTTATTAAGTGTTACTGTAGGTTCGAGGTGTTCGAGGCAGGGCTGTCCCTTTTTGTTTTAAATGCATTCTTTGTTTACACGAAGGAAAAGATGCCTCCTCTCTGTTATCCGCGAAAAGCAATAAAAACTCAAATTATACTTTGGATTTCCAGAAGCGTCACCATGTCTTGCAAGCGGTCCACCCGTCCCCCTTGTCCGCCCACCGCGGGTTCCTGGGCTGTAGGCACTTCTCCCGGGCCAACGAGCTGCTGCAGCAATCTGGAAAAGAGCCCATCAACTGGAGAGCCCTCCAACACTAACACTACCTACTACAATTTCTTTTACACTGTTTAAACCAATCGATAAGCTTTCATTTGTCTTCAGAGTGTGTGCTGGTAGTTTGCCATTTTTGGTCAGTTTGGTCAATGAAAAACACTTCTACAAGTTCACTGATGTTCAGTCCACCTTACTTTTACAAGATTCAAAGAATTGTTCTCTTAATACATATGTAAATGTTTGTAGTATATTTTCTATACATTAAAGATTGTTGTACAAGTCTGTTTCATGGAGATATTGGTACAGTATGCTATGAATCCCTTAGCCATTGAGACAAATGAAATAATACATTGTAATATCTTCTAATCAAATTTTGACTAAATTATTTTAGCAATAAAAGCAAGCCATGCAATTCTGCTACACTAAACTTCCTGTGCAGAAAGGGGCAGCATTAAACTGCAAGTTCAAAAAGAAAAGTCACTTTATATTAAACGAACGCCTCTTCAATTAATAATTATCTTATTGTTGACTTGGCGAAGACTATCAAGCCTATCATAGCCGACGCCATGTGGGCGTCGCCTGAGTGACGTCATTACGTAAATTGCTTCGGGGACGGAAGAGTTGGTTGCGTGCTGCTGTTGCTTCTCACGTCGATCACGGTGCTCTTATCTTAAGTTACGTTAAGTCGCGTCTAGATAAATAGATGACAATGCCTATAGCAAGTGTACCAATCCGGGAGACGTCCATCCCCTTCCGTTTGCTTCAGCAATATCTTTTTCTACTGAAGAAATATCCAATTCTTACCAAATCTGTGACGAGGTCAGTACATAAAGTCATGGATTTACTGACAGCGCGTTCAATTGCAAGTTGTTCTGCGGACCGAAGCTACGCGTGTGTTTGTTGCGTTACGAAAAGTTTGCAGAAGTGTCGGAAGAGTCTCAGACAAGGCTACGAGCACTGTGCTTAACGAGGGGTCGGTAACCCGTGTGACTGGCTGTCGGCAGTAATTTGTGTATCAGTGACCTCTGCTGACCCCAGTTGTGAGGAGGTCCAGTTCTCACCAATCGACGTCTGCCAACGGCAAACCTCCCATCGCATTTGTTGTTGGCTTTCCTTTATAACATTGCCCCGCTTTTTAATCATGCACCTTGATTTCCAGCGGCATACTGTCATCTTTGGGGAACATTTTATCTCAGATTCTGGAGGCAAACAAAAACGCCAAAAACGGGAAGCCGGTCAAAGAGCTTGACAGAGCCGCAGCCAGTCGCTACGCAATATTTGGGTAAATAGCTTTTATTTTTTTACATTTGAACTGTTGTCCTTTTACTCAGTAGAGACGCATTCAGCTGGATCAAATGCCAGCCGGTTTGATCACATTGATGCTTGATGTGTTTATATCATGGCTGGAGTCCAACAGAGCCACGTCAAATCACGGTGAGGACTGACACGCCCCCCGTTTGGTTGCAGGTTGTTGCTCACAGGCCCACTGAGCCATTACTTCTACCAGCTGATGGAGGTGTGGATGCCCACCACAGACCCCTACTGTATCGTCAAGCGTCTTCTCCTGGACCGCCTGGTCTTTGCTCCAGGTTTCCTCTTCATCTTCTACCTGGTCATGAACATGCTGGAGGTGGGTGTAGGTCAGAGGTCATTCCCACCTCACTGAATGATTAACACATGGTTCTTTCTGCAGAGAAACATGCTTCCGCCGTGTGTGAATGTTGGATCTTCTGACTATTATCTGGGCAGTGTATTTATACACTTTATGTATCTCCGAGGAGGAAACAGGGTTGATCATCCCTGCACACAACCTTTTATTTGATGTATAAAGTTGAGTTTCATACATAATATAATCTTAAAAAGTTGTAGTACAGTGACTGGCACAAGGACATATTTTCACACATTTTTCCTTTGTTCGTTTCAGTCCAAGGGCTTGGCCGACCTGCAAAATAAATTGGAAGGTACTTACTGGACAGCTCTGAAGATGAACTGGAAAGTGTGGACTCCTTTTCAGTTCATCAACATTAACTTTGTACCGGTCGAGGTGAGTGTCGCTGAAACATTGGTCTGTTTAAATGTACATGATGCAGGACAACTCGTGTTGAACGATCCAGCTAAGGTTCACATATTTTATATAACACAAACTCTCTTGTACTGCGAATATATCTTTCAAATCTCATAAGTCAATTGAGCATATACAGGTGCAGCTCAAAAAATTTGAATATCATGAAAAAGTTCAATATTTCTTGTCACTCATTTCAGAAAGTGAAACTCATATATTATACAGATTCATTACACATGGAGTGAAATATTTCAAGCCTTTATTTCTTGTAATTTTGATGATTATGGGTTACAGATAATGAAAACCCCAAATTCAGTGTCTCAGAAAATGTGAATATTGTGAAAAAGTGCAATACTGGAAACTCATGGTGTCACACCCTAATCAGCTAATTAACTCAAAATACCTGGAAAGGTTTCCTGAGCCATTAAATGGTCTCTCACAATCATGGGGAAGACTGCTGACCTGACAGAAGACAATCATTGACACCCTCCACAAGCAGGGTAAGCCACAAAAGGTCATTTCTAAAAAAGCTGGTTGTTCACAGAGTGCTGTATCCAAGCATATTCATAGAAAGTTGAGTGGAAGGAAAAAGTGTGGGAGAAAAAGGTACACAAGCAACAGGGATAACCGCAGCCTTGAGGGGATCGTCAAGCATCAAGAGCCACGACACACAGACGAATCCAGGACATGGGCTACAAATGTCACATTCCTCGTGTCAACTCCTGAACCAGAGACAACATCAGAAGTGTCTTACCTGGGCTAAGGAGAAAAAGAACTGGACTGTTGCTCAGTGGTCCTCTTTTCAGATCAAAGTACATTTTGCATTTCATTTGGAAATCAAGGTCCCAGAGTCTGGAGGAAGTGTGGAGAGGCACAGAAGAATCCACGTTGCTTGAAGTCCAGTGTGAAATTTCCAGTCAGTGATGAGTTGGGGTGCCATGTCATCTGTTGGTGTTGGTCCACTGTGTTTTCTGAAGTCCACAGTCAACGCAGCCATCTACCAGGAAATTTTAGAGCACTTCATGATTCCTTCTGCTGACAAGCTTTATAGAGATGCTGATTTCATTTTCCAGCAGGACTTTATTGATCTTATGTAATATTCAAATTTTCTGAGACACTGAATTTTGGGTTTTCATTATCTGTAAGCCATAATTATCAAAATTGCAAGAAATAAAGGCTTGAAATATTTCACTCTGTGTAATGAATCTGTATAATATGAGTTTTGCTTTCTGAAATGAGTGACAAAAAATATTGAACTTTTTCACGATATTCAAATTTTTTGAGCTGCACCTGTACGGTATATATCTGTCATAATTAATCTGAATAAAACAATGATATTAAACCATTTCTATACAATTCCACTCAGAGCGATGTCACTGTTATAGTAGTAAGTCAAAGTCAAAGTCAAAAGTCAAAGTTCTTTTTATTTGTCAAATGTGCTGTATTGACATACAGCACAGATGAAATTGCATGCCTCTCAGGCCCAGTTGAAACAGTACAGACAAAAGACAGAAAAGACAAATATCTAAGACAAAAGACAAATATCTAAGACAAAAGACAAACTAAGACAAGACAAACTAGGACAACTAAGACAAGACAGTCTAAACCAGGTGACAGTCTAAACACCAAGTGAGCAGTCTAAAAACCAAGTGAGCAGTCTAAAAAACCAAGTTAAACCAAGTGAGCAGTCTAAACCAAATGACAGTCTGAACCAAATGACAGTCTGAACCAAGTGAACAGTCTAAAAACCAAATGAACAGTCTGAAAACCAAATGAACAGTCTAGGACCAAGTGAACAGTCTAAGACCAAGTGAACAA
>OMOU01075833.1:0-10970 GCA_900312585.1 Malacocephalus occidentalis | reverse complement strand
GTGTGTGTGTGTGCGTGCGGCAGTGTTTTGGTGTGAGCGTGTGGCAGTGTTTTGGTGCATGCGTGGGCAGTGTTTTGGTGTGTGCGTGTGCGTGTGGCAGTGTTTTGGTGTGTGCGTGTGCGTGTGGCAGTGTTTTGGTGCGTGCGTGCGGCAGTGTTTTGGTGTGTGCGTGTGCGTGTGCCAGTGTGTTGGTGTGTGTGTGTTGCATGTGTGTGTGTGTGTGCGTGTGCGTGTGGCAGTGTTTTGGTGTGTGCGTGTGGCAGTGTTTTTGTGTGTGCGTGTGCGTGTGGCAGTGTTTTGGTGTGTGCGTGTGGCAGTGTTTTTGTGCGTGCGGCAGTGTTTTGGTGCGTGCGTGTGGCAGTGTTTTTGTGCGTGCGTGTGCGTACACGTTGCACACACCAACAACACCGGATAGGCCGGGTACAAAGGAACGGAGAAACCAGGACTTGACCTCGAGTACGTCCAACCGTCCCAGGGGCCGGAAGAAAATAGGATGGCAAGAGGAATTTGATCGATCCAACATTGGTATTGAATGCAAAATATTCATTATGAACAGCTGTAGTGTCATCTTGTATTGCATCAATGTTCTTCGATCGCGTCGAGCTTTGCATGCAAAGCTTGTCTCGCCCAGCTTTAGCGAACTTCACTGCAGCTCCGAGGAATATGAAATGCAAGTTGACAAAACAAAATGTGTTGAAGCAAGTTATTCCCAAGTCATTCTGTTATGTGGACATATTCCATATTCTGCTAGAAACGGTTGCTGTGCCGGTGCGAAACCCCGTTGCGTTGTGTCGCCCGCCAGATGACGACGCTGCATATGAGCTGAGAGAGAGAGAGCATCTGCAACAACGGCAGGACTCTTCATACCATTTGGCCTCTGCATGCTTGTATAGTTCCACAAAACAGGCTGATATCGGTATTAGTAGAGTAATAGGAAGCTATCCGTCAACCTCCCGAGATCTGGCGCCCCCCCACCCTTCATACCCTATCGCTGAGGAGGGGGAGGGGCAGGACCCGGGAGTGCTTTTGGGATACAACGGATTCAGAGAGTGGCTTTTCCAAACCGGCCCACCAAACGAATGGAAATAACCCAACGGAAGCGTTGGAAGCCGGTTCCCGGCGCATTTCGGCAGAAGCGCCGCGGCGGTCGGCTCGGAGACCCACCTTGTTGGTGCAGACGAAGCCCAGGCCCAGGGAGGCCAGCACCTCCACGACGGCCGGGCTGCTGTTGCACTTGACCGGGTAGTAGGGCTGGAGGTGCGGCGCCAGAGTCTGCCAGCGCACGTGCTGCCGCATCAGGGCACCCAAGTCGCCCACCACGAAGGCACTGCTCTCCACCTGGGACACGACAACAGCAGGTAAAAGTACAATCAGTGACCGTAAGCCACCGGCGCGGACAGCGTTGGTTTCCATAGACCGCCGGTAAAGTAGTAAGGCCGGCTTAGGGATTATGGCCCGTACGCATGGGCAATCCCATTAGACTCACTGGAGTAAGATAATTGCTCGACGGGATTGGCGTGCGTCTGTCCAATTACGTCAACGAGCGTCCAGCTACCGCCTCTCAAGTGACCCAATAGTTTCTCCGCAGAGCAATTTGAACGGCAACATTTCCAAGGAAAGTTCCAAGTTTTCCGACGCAGATCGCCAAACTGACCAGCGCGTGCTCGGAGATGTATCCGTCGATGACATCGGCGATGGTCGCGCCTTCCTCCAGGAGCTCGATGACGTAGTTGGGGTCCTCCGAAAGTCCTTTCATCTTAACCGTTTTCCGCTTAGCTGACAATCATAAAGAAGAGGGAGGCGAATGGAGAAGGTCACCACTGAGCCAATGGGGTCCTGCCGGTATGCAACAAACTGCAGAAAGTGAGCGAGAGAAAGGAAAACAACAAGTTAACCAGGGTTAAAAAGCTAACAAGTAAATTAGTAACAACAAGTAGTAAACACAGCATATTGATTGCCAGTGTGTGTGCATGTACATGCGCCTGTGTAAAAGGGGTGCAGGGGCGTGTATGCATGTATGGAACGGAAATTGACTCACATGGACAAGTCAGGAGATGGACTTGTCCCACTATCAGCTAGGGTCCCAAGGCGGCTCAGCGTTGAAGTCAAAGTGCTCCCGGTAGAGAGCCGCCCCTAGCCCTACTGGGTATCGGTTATACACCTGTACAGAGACAGGGGAGCCCTGCACAGCAAACACACACATTGATTAGAATCGGAAGAAGGCGTCCCAAGAGAGTTATGTCATTACATACTTTGACCTCAATGCGTATTAATGAATTACAACACACAGACAGACACAATGTATAGTTAAGGTCAGCCATGTCCCCTCTGCTTCTGTATCCGGTCGTGTTTGACCTGATACCAGGTCAGGCCAATCCCACTTTTGTTCCAGACTTGTATGAGGGTATGATCGATACATTACATAACATGTTCAGGTTTGGTTTTTTGTTCCAGCTAAAAAAAAAAAGTACAAATAAAAGTGACCGGTGAACGACTCTCAAAAAGTTGTCCAATAACAAAATAGCTGACCATAATAAGCCGATATTGGTGTTGTTTGAATGTCGGAATGTCACGGATTACCGGCTAGAAAGACCGGCTAGAAAGACCTGATACATCGTATCAGGGTGTGCGGAAACCCCCCCCAAAAGAAACATTTAGTTCGTGGAAATCGACCCAGTCCGTTTTCCCGGTAGACTATATGGGAACACTGGCGGCGTGCTGCTGTGGACATGCTGGCAGCGACGAGCTGCTGCTCGCCAAGCCCACGTTATTACAGCCAACTGTAGTACATAGAGATCTAAATACTGCTCGATAAACGATCACACGTCACATGTAACCGCGATCGTCTACTCGGTTGTTCGTTTGTGGATCGGAAATGTATAGCAAAAAACCCGCGGGGCGCCTCTGTGACCAAATAAGGCTGAGTCTCCGTCTGTCTATCGGCCTGTCATGTGTGGCAGGCAAAGCAAGGCAAGCAGGCAGGAGGAGGATAGACCCCGCCATGTTTCACCACAGTGAGCCGGAGGTCCGCGGTTCAAAATGCGAGATCGTGGGGGGTTTTACTTACGTGAGATAACGGCCAGAATGACTTGGAAAATCGTCTTCTCTTTTTCGGCGGAATTTTTAAACGGTGGTGGGGGCCACAATAAAAGAAAGAAAAAGGCCTAATTTTGCCATATGGTTGTACGAAAGGGGGTGGTGGTGAGCGGCCGTTCAGCGGTGTGCGCACTCTCGCTCGCTAGTGGGTGGAGAACTACGGGAAGCAGAGGGAAGTGGAAGTGGAAGTCAACGGCTCGGGGGCGGGCCTTCTTCGCCCGGCTCAGCCAATGGCTGATCGCGTTTCCGGAGCCCAACGCCCAAATATGTATTTCCGAATAACACGCGGACACAACGGTGAGATTTATTTAAGGTGACGTAACTGTGAACGCGCATAATTGATACTGTTAACCAAATCTCCCACAAAGTAAACTTGTTGTTGTGTTTTAAATCTTGCCATTTGGAATTAGGCAAATACAGTGAATAATGCAGTCTAATTAACTAATTAACTAACAGACTGACTGACTGACTGTGAGTTTCTCAGTTTTTTGTTTTTCATATCTGTCATTCCAACGGGCATTAATCAGATTTACATATTATAACGTCTTAGTGCATCGAGAGCATGCTATATCAAAACACGTCATATTTTGTTGGGCATGATTCATGATTCAGATTTGCATAGTGTAATCGCAAGTGTTTAATAGTGCATAGTACGTATTTTCATTGTTACAAATTGTCAGCCTCAAATACATATGACGCCATGGGCTGTTGGTTGCAGTGAAGAAGAAATGTTGCCCAATTACATATGAAGTAGATTAGAATATAAATAAGAAACATGCTTCAAGGTTACACTTAAACTTCAAGTATATGGCTGCACAAAACTTGTAGACTACAAATGAAAAAGTCTCAAGGATACATTGCATTCCTGTTTGTAGACAAAACATAACTGAGAACTGAGATAAGCTACCTAAAAACTAAAGTCCAGAAGAGGAAACACTAAAAAGCTTTTGTTTGACACCTTTAAAAAATGTCTGATCACATTTAGGCTATAAAAGCACATATGTAGTAGCCTAAATGTGAAAACTTGAAGATTCTTTCATTCATCCTTTCATTATTTCATAAATAATAAATTAAGCCGAAACATGCTGGGGACCTAGTTTTTCGATTCATGTATTCAAAGGTCTTATGACAGAATGATAATATTCAGGCTAATTCCCATTTGGATTATTCACAACCTTTGAAAATTCAGATAGCTGGAACAGATTCCACGTGGTTAACCAAGATACATTTATGGGTTTGAAAGGGGGCAGATTAATCCTTCTTCTGGATGGAGCACACGAACCCGTGATACTTCTTCTGATATTGCTTAATGCGTTTCCAAGACACTGGTGGAATGGACCGTGTCCGGATTTTCCCCCTCTTCTTGACCATATGTTTTGTAAATAGTCGGAAAATAGACGTTGTGGAATCAATGAACCATAGGTATTATGCACGCACAATATTTTCCATCCCACATAATAATGATCAAAACATGCATTCGGTTAAATTGAATGCAGAACAGTACATTATATAATGAAAAACGTCTCTCGCCATTATGGACGATGGCCACCAGGGGGCGAGATTGAGAGAGAGACTAGACGAGACGCCACCAAAACAAATACTAGTGCGCAGGAGCTTCTGCGCAGACGCACAGCTGATCAGCTGACTGTGTGTGTGTGTGTGTGCTGCGTGTGTGTGTGTACCTGTATGTGTATGTGTGTCCGATGCTTTTGTACAGTCCATGTTTGAAGGACCTATGCATTGCAGTATATTAGATTAAGGTATGCATTGGATCATTTGTACTGTATTGTCAACATAGTGTGCAGACCAATACTGGATACATACATCACGTTCATCGGTGAGTGTAACATGTTGTAATCTCAATGTCGTGACACACACATACACGCACACACTAGCTATCCTTTGCTACAAGGCTAATACCACTAAGCACGTTCCTGCAGAAACATTGTCAGGCATAGTTTGTTAAATGAAAAAGTGTGTCATAGCACTGCAGCTGACAAAGACAGTGAATATGATATTGCACACAATAAAATATCAAAGGGACAGTAAAGTGATGTATGTATACATCTCCTACAGTGCAGATACCACATGATCACATGCCATCTGTGTATTCGCTATGTATCTGGCGCTAGTGAGTAACTGCTAGTATCACATCAATGCATATCCATAATGACACATCATGTTCAAAGAAGTGAAGATCTTGTGATTATCCCTCTCTGTGGAAGGAAGTCGCACTGCAGAGCAGTCTGCTAAATGGGGAAGACAGTGTCTTGGTCATGTGACACGGATTCAACTACAGCACATTTTAAAGTCATGACTTGCAACTTAAACAAGTACAACTTAAATCATCGTTATTAATGATGTATACCAGGCATACACCTAAAGGAAAGAATGAGGACTTATTGACATATTGTCTTAAAGATTCAGTAACCTACTAACCAACTAACCCTGTAACGGCCTATGCCTCCCCCCTCCTCTCTCCAGCAGAGAGGCCCTACCTTGCCAGAAGCTAGCCATCTCCCTGCAGCCATGACTGAATTCTGGTTGATCTCCGCTCCGGGCGAGAAGACGTGTCAACAGAGCTGGGAAAAGATGATGGTGGCCACCACACACACCACCAACCTCTCCACCAACAACAAGTTCAACGTCCCAGATCTCAAGGTCACCACCACCGCCACACACACGAGTCCAATACAATGCTGATGGATCAATGACAGTATATACAGTACTATATACAGTATGTGTGTCATGTGTTGACATAGTTCTTGCTATAACAAGGGTACATTGCATTGGTTTAGAGCAGGGGGGTCAAACATGCGTCCCGGGGGCCAGATGTGGCCCACCAGCTGATCCAATCTGGCCCGGAAGGCAATTTCATAAAATGCATTGGATGGATGAATGGATTAATCTTTCTGATTGATTTCTTCACTTTATTCATAATCACAATATGTTGTTGTAGTTCCTACAAATTACCACTAAGCTGCACGAGTTGTACGAGTTTCAGCCCCTGCTAAGTAGCATTGGGTTTGCTACGGCCCTCAACTTCAAAGGAATTTGACACACCTGGTTTAGAGCCTGGTTGCATTTATTTAAAAAAAAAAAAACATAGTGTGCAGACCAATACTGGATACATACATCACGTTCATCGGTGAGTGTAACATGTTGTAATCTCAATGTCGTGACACACACATACACGCACACACTAGCTATCCTTCCTCATCCTTCCTCATCACAGGTTGGAACACTAGATGTCTTGGTCGGTCTGTCGGACGAGCTGGCCAAGCTGGACACCTTCGTGGAGAGGTAGGTCTAAACCTGGTTCTAACTACAAAGATGTAGTACCGATTAATACCATGTCGTCTTCTGCTTATACTCTTTGTGTTTTTTCTATTCATTACTTAGAGTAACTGTGTGAGTGTGTGCGTGTGTGCGTGTGTGTGTGTGTCATGTTTTCTCATGACATGGTGAACTAGTGCAGTCGTGACCTAATATTAGATCATTTAGCAGGTGTTTTTATGCAGTGTTTGTGTGCATGTGCGTGTGCTGTTCTTTGGTTTCACGGTCAGCGTGGTAAAGAAGGTGGCCCAGTACATGGCCGATGTTCTGGAGGACAGTCGAGACAAGGTCCAGGAGAACCTGCTGGCGAATGGAGGTACTATGACGTCTCCACCCTGTGCCCTCCTCACACTGGGATGAACTTTCACCCCACTTTCACCCCTATAGTTCAGCAGACAGGTTCTGATTCAGGGGGGAAGTGGATACTTGCATTTTTAATGTTCGGTTTTAACGTTTACAACAAATGTCTCTTGACAAAGCTTTTTGCCTCGCATTCAATGTTGAGCTAATCATGTGACTGATGAAACATTCTGACACCAAATAATTCAGAATAATACATAATATACATACATACATAATAATGTATTTAAATGTATATCATTTATAGACTTGTGTTTCTGAGTGTTCCCCCAAGCATCTGTCTGATGTGATTGTCAGACCATATATAAGGGCTTGCACCTCCTCATTGGCCCATATCTGACCAGGGTTGCGGTCCAATAGTCTTTCTTTGCTGAAGAAGGTTCCAAACTGAGTGAATTACGTTTTGTATCGAGTCTAAGTGTTTCGGAAAGGACCTAGGACGTACTGTATTTGTTTTCTTTTTCGACTGCAACCCATGACAAATTGTTCTATTTTGTTTACATCTGCCTGACTCGTCATTGACTCAACCGAAGTTAGTTTGTTTTCCTGTTATCCCCAAACGAGCTGTAGTATCCAGCGAACTGCTCTAGTGTAAAGATATGTGTGTTGTGTAAAGATATGTGTGTTGGAGTTCATAAAAAAAAACACGTGTCGCTTCTCTTCGATGACATCACAAATACTGATTGGCTGAGACCACACAATGATTACAGACATCCCATCAATCGGAATGCAAAACCTATTCTGTAAACATTCCACGAGTCGTTTAGTTTACACAAACAATGCTTACAGCATAAAGGTTATTGGTAGAGGTTAAAGGTCATTAATGGTTCCTGTGTTTTTTGACCCCAAACAGTTGACCTGGTCACCTATGTGACCAGATTCCAGTGGGACATGGCCAAGTATCCCATCAAACAGTCCCTGAAAAACATTTCTGAGATCATCTCCAAGGTACAGCGATGCTGATCTTTTTATGCACAACCCATTGGAGAATAGGACTTTCTTGCCTCTACTGTATATGTGTTTGATCTATTTGATATATTCTATTACAAAGCATATGAAATACTAATATACACATCAATCAAATGAATTTGCCGAGTATATGGTCACTTCTGGAGAGATGTTGGCATTTGTTCACTGAAGTTGGTACCATGTAAACGTATTCATATATGATGGATGTACTGACACTGTGTGACCCCTTTGTGACCCCCACAGCAAGTGAGCCAGATAGACAACGACCTGAAGGCTCGAGCCTCGGCCTACAACAACCTGAAGGGAAATCTGCAGAACCTGGAGAGGAAGAATGCGTGAGTCAAGATGGCCGCCACCACCGCCACCACTTTTCTTTCTGAGATACGTGATCATGCTTCAATGCTGAATTAGCCACTGTTTGAACACATTTATTGCTAAAACATTTATTTTATATTCACAGTTAGTCATTTGGCAGAAGCTTTAAACAAAGCAATTTAAATGTGAGGCTGAGAATGAGTATGCAACCAATATTGGTGTAAACTACCACAAAAAGCTATAGAATAGGGGTCAACAATATAATATATTTGTTATTTGTGGTACTTGAGTGCATGCTTTGGTCCAAAGGGACTTATGATAAGTACATTTGTCAAAAAAGTGAAATAGAGATACTAATGATAGTGTTAATGAGTTAAGTTGAAAACAACTTTTGTTGATCAGTTGATGCCAGTTGAGTTAACACACTTTCCACAGTCCGCTATTTTATATATATATATATATATATTGTTCCCAAGTACTTGCAGTGTTACTGTCTTCATGTTGTGAACATTACTGAGGGGGTTCCTTCACATTGCTAACCTGCGGTGCATGTGCTGCCCTCTAGGGGGAGCCTGTTGACCAGGAGTCTGGCCGACATCGTCAAGAAAGAAGACTTTGTTCTGGACTCTGAGTATCTTCTCACCATGCTGGTGGTCGTGCCAAAGTGAGTACCACACCTGGTTTCAGAGACGACGCCAGCACTAGACCAGCAGGGCATCTATCACCGGTGATGTCATGTCAACAACAGTGATCATTTTTGGGTCTGATTTTCACGTCTTTTCCAGGACAAACTATATCGAGTGGCAGAAGACCTACGAGACCCTGTCTGATATGGTGGTCCCACGCTCCACCAAGTAAGCAGCCAGATGCTTACTTGATGCAGTAGTACTGCCAGATGCAGTACTACAGGGAACATGTATACGATAGTATTATGCTGCTGCTCTTGCCTTGCATGTGTACTAAGCACCAATACATTTTCCCCCTGGTGTTTTCTTGAAGTTTGTTTTTCATTATTTTAGTGTGCCTTGTTTTGCAGAAAAATCTCAAATCATATAATAAATCATTATCAGTATATCAGTATATTATCAGTATATATATATATATTTGATAAAGCTTAAATAATCCCGAGGGAAATTATTGTGCCAGAGGTTGCTCAAGAATAAGAACATAAGAATAAAAACAATAGAATAATAAATGTAAACTGGAAGGTTTTAAAAGTTTGACAAAGTTCAAAGTTCAGTCTCATCATGTAGCACGTCACACATAGCATCAAGAATAGTTACTCCCTGGTGGCTAGTTCTGCACAGTCTAGTCGAGGTTGTTCCTCCCCATGGGAGTTAGCTATGAAGACATGGCGTCGAGCCGGCCGGTTTACCTCACTTGCGTCTCTCCCCACAGCCTGCTGTTCGAGGACCACGACAGCGGCCTGTTCAGTGTCACTCTCTTCAGGAAGGCCATCGACGACTTCAAGCACAAGGCCCGGGAAAACAAGTAGGTTGACCCGGTGCGACTCGCAGGCATTAGCATTGTTGTGCGATGATTCGTGCGTCACTTAGAAAATCAACAACAGTTCAACAACAACAATGTGTGTTTACATTGTGGAAGTAGATTACTGGATAACAGGAAGGAAGGAACATTTTAAATCTTAGGCTTTGGACAGAGTTGGGAGGGTTTATTTGTGAAAAAGCTAAGGTAGGTAGAAGACAGGACATTTTTGAGTGCTTGGGACCTGACTGACTTAACCACGCAAGGTTAACCCTTAATGTGGGGCTGCCAATTAAGTCCCTTGTTTGCTCGCAAGACTCTTGTGAGCCAAAGTAAAGTGTATGTATGTATTGTCCAAAAAAGTACCAAAAAAAGTACATATTATGGCTGTTTCTATGTGACAGGATTCTTGTCTTTTATTGAATCAAATTTGGACCATGACCACGTCACAGGGCCTGAGTACCTTTCTCAGAAGCTCTCACCACTCACGCGTTAAATATAGTCTGTGTGACCACAGGCTCTCGGTGCCACTCGACAACCTCTCCACTTTATGCGATCCGGGGATCTGATAGTGTGGGTGTGGGGGCCGATGGAAATGCAATACACGCATGCTTTGTGCATTTCCAGAGATTCATTACCGCTTTTACGTTTTGCCGTTCATTGTGAGTGCATGTGTGATGTGTGATACGATCATCAGAGATTCATTTCTCTCCCTCCCTAGGTTTATGGTGCGAGACTTTCAGTACAACGAGGAGGAAGTGAAGGCAGACAAAGAGGAAATGACCCGGCTGTCCACCGACAAAAAGAAACAGTTTGTACGATCGCTGGGGGTCTCATTCTTTGTGTGTCGTCCACAGATTGTTAGGGTAGGTAACGTTCGTTCGGACCCAAAATGCAGAGACAGAGACAGTAGCAGGTACTCCTTAGTTTTAATTCCAATGTGAGACGGGACCTGGCGTAGCATAAGTCTAGTAGGAAGTATCACCTGCCACCGACGGGAAGTCCCAGCCAGGTTTATGAAGGAGCCTGATTGGAGACGAGGTCCAAGTGTGTCTCGTGGCCCTGCCCGGCCCCGCCCCCGTAGGAAATTAAAGAGACATACCCCGCACCGGCACGGGGGGGGAAGAAACAACACACACCCAGTGCACAAACACAAATAAACATGACAGTACCCCCCCCCCCTCAACGGACGCCTCCTGGCGGCCCACCAGGCTTCTCCGGAAAACGTACATAGAAGTCCCTAATGAGTTCAGGATCCAAAATAAGGGAACGGGAGACCCAGGACCATTCCTCCGGCCCGTAGCCTTCCCAGTCGACCAGAAACTGGAATCCCCTACCCCGTCTGCGTACATCCAACAGTTCCCGGACAGAATAGGCCGGGTGGTCATCGATGAGCCGGGGGGGGGGGG
>OMOU01075832.1:0-14067 GCA_900312585.1 Malacocephalus occidentalis | reverse complement strand
GTTTGTTTGATGTTGTCGTATGGTGGTGACAATAAACAGCAATTCCTGTAGTCGTGCGGTGTATGGGACACAGGATTGTAATAAAGGAAAATCACGTGACTCGCCATTCACTCCTTTAGAGCCGAGCTCGCCACATTATTATTATAGATTCACAGATATACTTCATGAACTAATAATTACCTAGTGATTCATGAATAAAGGATCTCCCATTGTGGGTTTTTTGGCATCTCATCATTATAGTTATATATTATTATACATATATACATTATACATTCAGAAGCAGAATGCAACTGTTTACGAGCAACCGGTTCCTCATTCGTTTGCTTGTAACTACTTCATGGGCTGTTGAGCAATATGTCTCCAGCAATGTTCCAGCAAATATAAGGAATGTTCCATGTCGTAAAGAAAACTGTCTGGTTGTAGTTCTACTGGTGCCAACAAGCTGCGACCCTCAAACGCAAAGCCATTTGCACGGTGCTAAAATGTTTGTACTCTAATTTATAGTTATTATCCAGTGGGGTCGATTAAATGTTCCACCGCGATTTACCTATGGCATAAAAATGTTATATTTGCTCTCGGCTCTAGCTTACAGCTTCACCATCACATACTGCTGCCAACACAAACAAGGACATCCGGCTCATCAAATCTCCTCTGATGAAGTCAACAGGTTGTTACGTCCAACCTGGCCACCACCATCAGAAACATGTCTCTGACTTCCAGACCAACAGCATCAGCTCCCCTCAAGGCTGTGTCTTTTTCCCCTGTACACAAATGCCTGCATCTCTAGTCATCTATCTGTTCCTGACGTTCCTGACCTGGTGCGGTCAGATGGTAGTAGACTTCCGGAAAAACCCAGCCCCAGCTGCCCCCATCACCCTGTGCGACTCCCCAGTTGACACAGTGGAGTCATTTAATTTCCCGGACACCATCACCCACACGATCCAGGACACACACTGACCCCCACCGATTCCCACCCTATGGACACTATACTACACGTTATATTAACATTTAATCCCACTGACTCCCACCCCCCCATGGACAATATCGTGTTACATTAACGTACTTTCTTTAAATTGCACCTTTTTATATACGTTTATATCAATGTTTTTATAATTCTATATTATTGCTCTCTGTTTAATGTTATATTATATTTTATGCACCAATTATATATTATGCACCAATTTCACAAAAACACACTCCTTATAAAAACTAAAGCAAGAAAGCTGTTTTGGATTCTGACCTGCCTCCCTTGACTGAATCCCCTCCTCTATCAAAGCTGCTCCTGGGCACATGCCTGCATCTAGCGTGGTCAATGCTCCTCCCACATCCCATTGGCAAGAGACTGAGATGCCGCAGCGCCTCACGAGTCCATGAGCAGTCCTGCATGAATGAGTCACTTGATTCAGGCTGTCCACCTCCGCCTTCTGTGACGCCTCCGCTGCTTCTGATGGTCCTGCCATCGAGGTGGACTCCCCATCAGCTTCCCCTGCTCCCCTACCACAACCATCACCTGGCCATTGCAATCCACCTCAGGCATCACATGCAGATAGCCATCTTACCTCATGGATTGGCTTTAGGCAAGTGTGTCAGTTGATGAAGTCATTCACCTATTATATTAGATACAACTTTATTGTCATTGCACAGAGTATGCATATTACTAGGACAAAGGAATGCAGATATCCTTCAGCGAGGAAGCTCATATTGCTGCATCGTTTCGTTGTTATCTTTGTGGTTTCCTTATGGCAAGCATGCCCATGACCAATCAATGGCCACGGTTAGATGTTGGTCAAATTTCAGGTTCAGATAATGTTTTTTTTATGGTCCGCGAGAACTGTAAAACAGAACAAACGAACCATACATGTAAGTCAGTAAAAAGACGATAGTTGACGGTGACGGCAGATATTTTCCGGAGGGATGGGAGAGATATTTTTTCACAGAAAATTGGAGCAATTTGGTGTCTGCCTAATTTGTCAATAGAGGAATTCAACGTAAAGAGACACTACCAGACAAAACAACACTACCAACAGGGAGTGAGCGATCTGAAAAAGACAAGGAACTCCAAGCTGTTGTGTGAGTCAAATTAATTGTCAACATTGATCTGGCACAAAGTCAGCAAAAAAGGAGGTAACGCTATTAAACTCCACTGTATAATTCACCAGCGTCTGCAAAACACCTCAAATGTGATCATGATATGAAACCCGTGGTGAAGGCAATCAATTCTATTGGCTCTAAAGCCCTATTGCACCACCTGTTTAAGCTGTTTTAGCTTGCCATCCAGGATGTATATCACAATGGTGTGAGGTGGCTCAGTCGGGGTTCCGCACTGCAGAGATTTTTCTCTCCCAAACAAGAAATTTGACATTTTTGGGCGGAAAAGGGACAACCGATGCAAGAACTATCAGATACCGTATGGCTTTCCGGCAGATTTGGCTTTTTTGGTTGATATAACGAAGCATCTTCATGCGCTGAACGTTAGCAGTAGTGAGCCAGCTCTATGCGCACATTAAGGCATTTGAAACCAAGCTGCAACTTTTCCAAAGACAATTGTCACACATGGAACCCTGCACCGCACACTTCCCAGCTGTGTGCATCTCTTTTCGCTGAGTTCAACGAACGCTTTCGGGATTTTGCAGCTATTGAGTAGGACATGTTGCTTTTGTCTTCTCCCTTCTTAGTGGACCCTGATGATGCTCCGCCACAGCTGCATTTGGAGCTCATTGAGATGCAGTGTGACGATGGGTGACGTGGCATTCGTTTGTATCCGCTTGGATCAGCGAACTCGTTCTTTCCGTCACTACCCACAGCTCGTGACCATAGGTGAGGGTTGGAACGAAGATGGACCGGTACATCGAGATTCTTCACCACAACAGACTGGTACAGCGCCCGCATCACTGCAGACGCCGCACCAATCCGTCTGTCCATCTCCCGCTCCATTTCTCCCTCACTCGTGAACAAGACCCCGAGACACTTGAACTCCTTCGCTTGAGGCAGAAACTCACTCCCAACCCGGAGGGAGCCCTCCACCGTTTTCCGGCAGAGAACCATGGCCTCAGACTTGGAGGTGCTGACTCTCATCCCGACCGCTTCACACTCGGCTGCAAACCGCCCCAGTGCATTGCAATGTAAATTGCAATACCAGTACAATGTATTTCTCTCTTTATAATAATGGACTCAATCCATGATCCATTATCATGTGATTGATCATATAAAGACTTCTGTAAACATCTGTCTGTCTACTCTTCAGACTTCAGCCTGTCCGGATTTGAGTACATCTAAACTGTGAAATCTACATAATAATGAACAATATGGAATGGTGCAGGAATGTAAAGCAATACAACGTTCAATTTCGGGATCAAAGAAATAATCATCATACCATTTTAAGAAGATTACAATTGTGTGGCTCACATTTTAAAAATGTTCACAATCAGCATGAAAAAAACCATCTCAAATGCAACAGCGAAAACAACAGTCAAAAAACAAAACAAATACTCTATTCTAATATTCACAGATTCTCAACATTCCTCGACAGCCAATATAATGAACCTCATGAGAAGAGCCACCGCCCTCATGCTCCTGTCTATCGTAGGAGTCCTCGTGCTGTTCAAAAGCCACCCTGGTGCGGAAGAATTGTGGACTTCTGTACAGCAAGAGCTCCGCCTGGAAGCGCTGAATGAATGCGCCTGCGAGAAGTGTATCGCAAGTGGTGATGAGTGGTTCATGGCTCATTTTTACCAAAAGGTTGATCCCCTTTTCACACGGCAAAGCAATCTCTCAGCCCAAAGTTTTACGTGGTGGAAGGTAAATATGATCTACAAGTCATTCAAAGTTCCATGTGGTTGCTCTGAAAGGATCTCTAATTACAACTAACAACTAACCAAATAAATGAAATCAATGAAAGATCTAAACATTAGAGATGCATATCCATAATAATGAGTAGTAGTATTTACACATTTTTATGTATTAATGATTAGTTCTGTGTTATTACTTTATATATTATTGAAATCCCTGCATACATTTTGGGCTATGGCCACTAAGGCAAACTGTGGCTAAGAATGTGAATCTAAATTCTGATCACAGATAAGATCAAATCTGGGTGAAATTATTTTGCTGCATATTTGTTTCGACCAATCATGTTGCTGGAGGCAGGGATCTGTAAGCGAACACAAACTTGACCAGCAAAGTAAACCAGTAGTAACCTGCAAAGAAGTGTACAGGTTCCGAATCAACATTGTGTAGAAAGACCACTGTCGAAATACACGTATTAAAAACCCCTGCAAATTAGATGTCTTTGTTAGAATGTAACGGAACAGGAAACAAGGATGAACTTGCAGTTTCTGATTTCCCCTGCTATAAAATTAGATTAGATTCGATTCAACTTTATTGTCATTGCACAGAGTACGTATACCAGTACAACGAAATGCAGTTAGCGTCTAACCAGAAGTGCAAAGTAGTAGCAAAAGTGCGACAGTATAACAACAATATGAAGTTTAACGACAGTGTGACAGTGTGACAGTGAACGGTAACAGTGACAGTAGCCGTGTGAGCAAAATATATAACATAGTAGGACTGCTGGATCCCAGATAAGAAAGATGATAATAATAATTCTGTATGATTTCTTCTTTTTCTTCTTTTTCATGCCAGACGTTACAGAGCGACCACAATGACTTTGACACATTCAGACGCGTCGTGGACCAAGTGTTTCAACACTTCCCTGATGGCCAGGCCTTCATGGACTCTGGGCCCCAGCGCTGCAGGACCTGTTCCGTGGTGGGCAACTCTGGGAACCTTCTGGCCTCACACTACGGGGCCCTCATTGACTTTAGCGACGTCGTCTTCAGGTAACGGTCAAAGTGACAGACAGATTTGAAAAAAAAATGACTGTAGTACATTGTGTCTGTATAGTGTCTGCCTGGCAGTTTTTAATACTGTTCTCAACACAGGTGCGGACAAAATATGCATCTTTTTAGATTAATATATGCAAATTAATATATGCGTACGTAACCAGGCTGAAAACACAGAATGAATATGTGAAGATGTCTCCCATTTGCCACTGCACCATGTAGAATGAACGGCGGGCCTACCAAGGGCTATGAAGCTGATGTGGGGAAAAAGACGACGTTCCACCTCATGTACCCGGAGAGCGCTGTGCACTTGGACAACGACACTCACCTTGTGTTGTTCCCCTTCAAAACGCAGGATCTCCAATGGCTAGTCAGCGCCTTCACCACCGGCTCCATCACATTGTGAGTCTGTCAGCATTGTTAACAGGGTCTCTCACACAAACACACACACACGCATGCGTGCACATGTGTGTGCATGCACACACACACAAATAGGCATTGCGCACAAAAAAAATGCCATCTTGGTTCTAAATACTACACTGAACCAAAAAGTATGACATTTTACTGTGACCAGACTAAGGCACACCTGTGCAATAATCATGCTGTCTAATCAGCATCTTGATACGCCACACTTGTCAGGTGGATGGATTATTTCGGCAAAGGAGAAGTGCTCACTAACACAGATTTAAACAAGTTTGTGAACAGAATTTGAGAGAAATAGGCCTTTTGTGTACATAGAAAAAGTGGTTTTGCTAATGGTAAAACTCAGAGAAGTGTATGGAGCCCTCCATGATATCCTTATGGTCCCCTTCGCCTCTATCAAACCATCGTTTCCAACAATATCTGTCCGAAAATATTTGTATCTGCAATGGCACTGAATTGTATTTCTATTAACAGCACATACCTACCTGTGAAGGCAAAGATAAAAGCTAATAAAGATTTGGTGAGTATTGTTCACATATTTGTAAAAATATAATTTGGATGTCACTTGTAGAGTCTAACTATGAGACGATCGTACACCTGCAGGTCATGATTCTCAATCCTGAATTCATCAAGTACGTGTATGAAATTTGGTTGCAAAATAATGGAAAATATCCATCCACTGGCTTTCTGGGTCTGATGCTCGCAATGCACATTTGTGATGAGGTAAGATTCGATGGTATTACCTGTCCTCCAACACTCTTTGTATAGGATAGATTTTAAAGAGAACTTTGCTGTTTTCAACCTTATCTTTATCTATCCACATTCGGGAAATAGTGTGAAACACCCATAGAGTTGCCGAGGATCGACTAAATCACCCAAAGTACATTTGCAAAGTTCCCCTTTGTCAGGTTTTGCATGTGGAGAGAGAGGCGTCTGCTCACCGCGAGTCTATAAAATATGCATACGCAAAGTATGGATAAATTCCATGCGTTTGAAGGGTAATTCTATTGATTTGATTAGATTTTAATGTAATGCTATGGTTGGTGAGCAAACCACCATTACTATGTTTTTGCATAATTGTATTCACATATGAAGGTAAAGGCAAGGAACGTGTGTCTGTCTTCTCAGGTGAATGTATTTGGATTTGGCGCGGACATCAATGGAAACTGGATACATTACTGGGAAGAGCTAAAAAACAAGAAATTAAAAACTGGAGTGCATAGTGGACACGAAGAATACAAGCTCATTCAGAAATTAGCAAAGAAGGGAAAAATAACCTTTTTCCCAGGCCGTTAACCCATTACACACATGCATACTGTACACGCACGCACACACACATGCATGCACAATGTTTGAGGTTTGAGTCCCACAACTTCCATGAAAAGACCATGGGTCGCCCGTGACACAGTGGTACCACCAGACCCAGTGGTGCCCTAGACCCCGTGACCCAACCGGACCACCAGACCCAGTGGAGCCCTAGACCCCGTGACCCAGTGGTACCACCAGACCCAGTGGTGCCCTAGACCCTGTGGCTCGGTATACATCTCCTCTGCGCTCCTAAATCCGACAAAGGGACAAGCCATTATACCATCGTTTAGAAGTTTTATAGATCACAGTTTATATAATTAAATATAGTAGGGGGAGAGGGGTTAAGTGTGTAAAACTAAGACAATAGGCACCACTTCAATCGAGAAACTTTCATTGTTCTTTTTTGTTCAAGACAGAAAGCGATGCGTCTTGAATCGTTTTGGATAAGTCATATATTATCAAGTAGTTCACCATAATCTCAACCAATTAGACGACAGAAGGAACTAGACTTGCAGGACCATGACTGACATCCGTCTAAGATTAGAATCTGAAACTGAACACCCCGGGAGTGGACATTTTAAAGGAGAACAGGATTGCAATTTAGGATGTTTCTTTAATCTCTGGTGACGTATGCTTATCTTATGATTGTCAATTTGTTATATATAGCACTTTAACAGGTTAAATGTGCCAACCAGTAAGCAGATATAAAGTATAATATGAATCATATAATTGATGAAGATATGAATATGAATACTTTTCATACACCATTTATATATGTCATGTTTTCATCCAGCCAATGTGGAATCGGTGCATGTTAATGAATGTAGATATGAAGTTCAACGCATTATGAAGTTCTGTACTGTATGAAGTGACACTATTAGGGTTCAAGAAGCCTTGAAGTTTTGTTTGTTTTTGAAAAAGCAGCTTTAAATCGGTTCATGTGACTTATGTGAGGAAGTGTTCCAGTTTGAACCTTCAACTCTTATTTAAAATCTATTGTGTATGCTTGCTTTCCTGACTGCTTTAGTGTGTATTCTATTTTGTTATATGTACATTATATTGCTATAACATAGATTGTTCCTTTATACATGTTCTGCACTGCGCTCAAATGGGGCTGGTAGGGCCTATCTATAAACAGCTAAAATAGCATCTGTATATAAAAACACATTCAAGTTGTACCATATAGCTTGTACCAAATACACTTTAAACTAGAAATTGGGCTGCGGAGAACACAGATTCCTCCAACCAAGCAGTTTCTCCATGAAGTGTATTATGCTGTAATGTCTTTCCAATCCTTGCACTTGAAGTGTCTGATTTCGGACAGTAAGTTATACACTGTAAATAAACAAGAACTATAGAACTAAATTCTAAAATATTCTTTATTTCCATAGAATACAATTGTCTAACAATTTGCTGTTCTGAGCCGAGTCCAATGATACCAAAAGGTCTCCTTCAGAGACTTACAAAGAAACAAGAAGTGGATGGGCCACAAGGAGAACACCCAGCAATCCACACCCAGCAATGGAAGATGTGCTTGACAAATATCCAACTGAATCTAATCTTTTTATGACCTGTCACGGCCAAGCCCCGCTATTGAAAAGCAAATCGGTTACTTGGCCGACAACCAAAATGTGGGAGTGTGTGTGCTTAGTGACTGTGTTAACAATGGTCAAAGCTTGGTGACTAATTGGCCTCACTTGGCCCAGTGAGAGTTTTGGGGCGTGGGGCTGCAAGCCTGTGGTGCATTGGCCTACCAGTGCACCACAGTAAGCCAGCCACCAGCACACACACAGGGAGCAGAAAAAGATGTAACTATTATTTAACCCTCCCCATTTTATTCCTTTGCACGCGCCACTGCCAATGGCCCTGGAAGAAAATTATGTGTGGCTAAGTGACACACGTCCCTGGTGTTTTATCTTTTAGATACACTTTTAATGGCGAAGCCCTTGTTTAACGTTTAAAAATACTGTGCACACAGATGGGCTACACTGCTATCTAGTGACGCAGTTGTGCATTGCAGAATATTTACCTTAGACTAAATAAAACTGCAGGCTTATAAATCCCTAATATTGGTTGCAAATGGTAGGCTATTATTGTTATTGTAGCCTAGATACAAATATGCTGACAAATCTGCAGATACTGGTTTGTTTTATGCATTGCCTTATACAACACTGTGTATTTCACTAAGCTAAGACACACATACATACAATGTGAACAAAACCATGCTTCTCATCTCAACTATTGCATTTAATTAGGACAGTGCATGTGCTTGTGTGACGTTTCAGCATTTATTACCCACATACTTAGATACACAATATTTATTCAGATACATAGAAATGGTTTAATGAGATCATATCATGTAATAGTAGGCTTCATCATGTAAAACCTTAAAGGGCAGACTGCCATTTCAGCAGAGCTTCATAAAAACTAAACTTAAAAAAAGTACACCGGCAATAATATGGCAATAATTTAGGCATAACCTTTATCCCTCGTTGCCATGGGCGATGCACTGTTCAGCCAGTTAAAGTAAACAGCCTTCTCTCAGCCTGTGGTAAAGGCAACTACAGCTGAGTGTAGGATGTTTACATAAACTGCAGTCTGAATAACCATGAAGGGCATCCTCTGCATCCAGCATCCTCCACAACCGGCATCCGGCATTAGATTAGATTAGATTAAACTTTGTTGTCATAGCACAGAGTACACATGCACAGAGTACAACGAAATGCAGTGTCCTTACAGATAGCTTTCGACCACGTGACCTTGCCAGAGGTTATTCCCAACACACACAGTAAAACCAAATTAAGTGCCGACCCGTACATGAATATGATACATTTGAATACAAAAATAGGACAGACAGACACACCACGTATGTCTGTCTGCTGAAGACAGTTGTGGTGCTGAAGACAGTCGGTGGCAGCAAACATCAGACTGGAAGCCTTACGAGTGTGACAGCTTCCAGTCGGGGATGTTTACAGCTCCAAACTGTCTGGAATAAAGCAGCGTCCGTACACAACCGTTTACTGAGCTGAGGTTTTAAACAAACAACAAAGTGACATCTCTTGACGAACTATTTTGGACTATTACGTCATGTGAACATAGATTTGAGGAGATAGACTATTTTCCCAATCTTTTGGCTATGAACACTCCAAATGGTTGCAGCTATCCATCCATCCAACTCAAATCAACGTAAGGCAAACAGGTCACTTATTTCCACTGTAGCCAGTAAAAAGCGAACAACGTGAATAATATACAATGCAACTCCTTATTTCCGACTCAAATGTTTAATTGTTCCGAGGATACACAACCCAGTGGTGGGTGGTGGAATGAAGTGTCTCTAAAAGGAAATTAAACACAAGAACGCCAGATTTGCTTTAAGGTTAGTTAAGTTATGGTGCATTCCAGTTGTACTCGGAAGTCGGAATTTTCAGCGGGAGACGGACCCCGAAGTAGGATTTCCAACTCAGAAAGTCGGAAGACCCCCACCAACCCCGACTTCAGTCAACTCGGGTGTGACGTCTTCTCAGCTTCGTCTTCTGAGGTAAATGGAAGGCGGTGATGATGTATTTAATTTATTTCGGAAGTCTGAGCAGCTAATTATGGCACTGCGGTGTTCCATTTTACTCAGGACTGTGAAGTAAATTCAGGAATACAGGAATTCACTTTACTTCGCACGACTTGGTATCCAGAAATTCCGACTTTCGTGTACAATTTGAACGCACCATGATATCCAGCTGGCTACTGCAAGGCCAGGTCTGGTGTCCTCGCTTTAACAATATGCTAACTTCAATGGCAACGCTGCCTTAAAGTTACTGGCGCTGGTCATCGTGCACGCTGACCACCAGTATCCGTTCCGCTAGCTAGCTACCAAGTTACTTGAGCTTGTTTGATCAGAGCAAACGTTGTGACTTGTTCCACTGTGTTGTTTACGGCGTTAGCCCGGGCTAGCTAGCTCCCGGGGTTAGCCTCCGCTAGCCTGCTCCATAAACATCCACGGAACCCTTCTGTTGTCCCGTCTGACGCCACCGTGCCACCAAACACAACACGTGTCCCCGGAGATCAAGGTCACACCCTCGAGAGTAAACATCTTTGTAAGTTCCAGATATCTTCTTTTGGGGATTGTTTTCTCCACCCTGTCAAGTTTCCTTCCGTTTCCACTCACTTGTCTTTATTTTGACCTTTGGTTACGCGACACCAACATTGACGTCATTGCCATGGCAACCAAATCCCGCCCACCGTGACTGGCCGGGATGAATGGTATGTTAAACATCCTCACCCAGAAACCTAAAATACATTATATAGTATATGATCATGATCTACGCAAAACTACTTTTTATTGCAAGGATCCTGCTCCTATTTTCAGGTAGCGGTGGACGGTGGTCATTGTGCAGGATATCATTTGATATCACAGCCAAGAGTCAATAATCAAGAGATTTTATTATTGTATGATTATAGTGAGATGACTTGCATATTGCTAAGAGTGATATAGGCCTACTGTATAATATCGAAGCGTATTTTCTCTGTATTGTCATACACGTGGAATAGTGTCCCAAAACGAAAGAACGATCAAATCGCATATAAATACTGCACGTTGTTCAGCAATACCATCATAGTTGCACAAATAAAGATCGACGTGACAGCTGTATGACGACCTCATACCCAGCTACGCACAATTCGGTTCGAGTAATTGGTTTCGTAAAAATGGCAACCATATAAGCCCTAAAGTAGGCCCATAAAACGAATATACATGAATAAAGTCTGATTGCAGACGAGCTCAAATCTAGGGGATTTTGTTATGACAAAGTGGAACTGTTAGATCCGAGCCAAGTACTACTTTGTAGTAGCGGGCAGGGCAGGGAAATACTTCCTTTTGTATCGACGTTGACTAGGGTGGTATTATGGCGCCCCTTAGTGGCCTTAAGGCCCAGTTCATATGGCTGTGTGATCACAATCAAGGGCAAGTTAATGCATTTAATGACGCTTGTATTTCAGGGCATTCAGCTCTAATTCAAAAACTGCATATTGTCATGAAATGTTTTACATTATATGTAATTCTGTAATGTTCATAATTTGTATCTCAGATTGTGCCCCCTTTCTCCCGTTCCTTCAATTCATGTTTCCTTCTACGTCCATAAATGGAGGGAATTCTCTTACTTGTGTCTGTTTTTGTGTGTCTTGTCAGTTTTCTTTGTTCTTGAACATAGTAGGCTAGGAATGGTAGTAGGCTAGTCTATGCCGGTTTGCCACTGATTAAAAAATAATAGCCTATTTTCCAGTATATATATATATAATATTGAAGCGTACTTATATAATGTATATATATATACAATGTGCATATATACGTATATCCATTATATATATATATATAATGTGTATATATACGTACATCCAACAGCATTATCAACTGTTGATGATAACGCTTATATAAGACACGTAGGCCTACTTGATACAAAGTCTGTGTGAGCCGTAACCATGGGGACAGCACCTCCCTCTACTTACACTTTGATGAAGTATAGCTGCAGTAGAAAAGTTGCAGCTATAGTTCCAGGTTTAATTCATTCGTTAATGAAGACAAAATCACTTGCATGGTATTATCTAGCATCTTTAATACCTTTAGCATATGCCACAGACAAAAAACATCGTTTTTTTTATGGATTGCACATAATTATAGGCCTCATTTCATTTGAACGAATATAATCAAAGCTAGTTTTTGATTTGGTGTTGGGGACGATGGAGTGCAGGGCGGAGGAACTGAGAAAAATGGCTTACATATGCAAGGATATGGCCCACTGGGCACTTGATATAATTGATATAACAATACCCAGTTATTATGTATGCAAATACTTCTGTGAGAGAATCTAGATATCTACCTAAGCAGAACAAATGGATTCCCTTGTCTCTTTGTGTGGTCTGAAATTGCCCAGGACCATTACGGTTAGTGCGAATCATTTTCTCTGTGCTGCAGAGTGGAACGTTCTCTTTGCAGGCTGGGTGACGACAGAGCACCAGAGATTCCATGATAAGGACATTGTCTTCACTCTCATGCATCGCCTGCCACACATGCGGCTTACAATACAATTTAAATATTGCTATTAATAATACTATTCTGGATGCACACCAATTGAAGGCGCTACACTTTCCACCCATGAAAATGATCTCCATTTAGGCATTTAGAAGATGCTTTTTCCCAAGGTAACTTCCTAGCGAGGCTGAGCACAAGGAATCAATACTGTAGCAACTCTCAAAAATACAAATGAATAGGATTAGTTATATTTATTAATAATATATTCAGTCAGTGATACACTGTCATCAGATTGTGTGAAAGGTGCAGAATAAAAATATCTGTTGTTACACTTTAAAGCTCTTCAACATAAGGATTGTATTCAACTTAACTTTGACCCAATGAAGGTGTTTACGAGTATGAACATTTTGCACTACATGCACTGTAATATTTATTTATGATATTTATGATATTAGCCTAATTTTAAGTTTTATTAGGCAGATTATTTTACGCCTATTTTCATAGTGACCATCGATAGATAGATAAGACTATTCTATTTCTCCTGCTTAATTCAATTAAATTCAATTAAAATGTTATTTGTAATTGCACCATGTCATTCAAAAGCGGTTCAAAGTATTTCACATAAAAGAAAACAATATAAAACAGCAAAAGAACCATTAATGCACAGATACACATCAATCGGAAATACCCATAAACAAACATCTACACAAATGGTGTGTTCAATGAAGGAAATGCTTAACCCTGTTTACAGTCTGTCAATGTAGACACGATGTTTGGCTCCCTCTGCTGGACGTCATTAGTATTGGACAATCATTATTATGTGTTATAGTTTGTTTTTGTTGGGTTTCTGTCTTCGCCCCCTGTGTGTGTTGTTCCCCGTGTTTTGTGTGTATCTTGAGTTGTTGTTTCATGTTTTCTCTTCCTCTGCCTTTGTGTGTATGCCCGTATGTTTTAGGTTACTGCTATTTAGTTATTGTGTTCAGTTCACCCAGTGTTTTAGTTTATCTCTTCATTCATTGTTTCTTGTTTTATTCCGTAGTTTGCAGATTCTGTGTTGTGTTGTTTGATTGTCCACAGCAGTCTCCACTTCCCTCGTTAGTCTCTCTATTCATACCTGCCCCAACCTTGTGTTCCCCGTCGGTTCATTGCCTGGGGTTCCTCCATATATATACACTGTATATATAACCCCTCTAAAAACATGGAAGAAGACCGTCGCCTGACCAGCGGCGGTTGGAACGAGGTGGTCCCCGGGCGCTGCACTAGCTGCCCACCGCTCCTGGCCTGACCGCGGAGGAAGATGGCCATGGATGGGTTAAAAGCGGAGGACCAATTTCACGGCGACACCTATGGGGGCGTGCGTGCGTGCGTGTGTGTGTGTGTGTGTGTGTGTGTGTGTGGGGTGGACTGGGAGGGCCGCCGTGCACGGGTGTACATGCATGGTCTGACCGTGACAATAAAGACGGGGTTTGTCCGTTC
>OMOU01075828.1:0-14567 GCA_900312585.1 Malacocephalus occidentalis | reverse complement strand
GCATGGCTGGCCGTGCGGCCCCTTCCTGTGTTGCGCACGAGCGCCGTTGGAGCACCCCGCCCTCCTCCTCCACGCAAGGGAGAGGCGTTACAGTTCGACCCGGCGCTGATGTTCTGCGAGCCGGAGAGGGAAGTGCAGCGCTGGCTAAAAGGGGACGGAGGGGCGCTGGTGCCGGGCCTGGGCGTGGTCCTGCCTTACCTGCCGCCGTTCGTCAGCAACCTGGACACACTGCACGGCCTGCTGGCTGCAAAGGAGGGGCTCTGCAAGATGGCCTTTGTGCTGCTACCCTCAGAAACCCCCCAGACGATCCCCAACCCGGGGCCAGACCACATGTACAGCCGGAGCCCTTGTGGAGAGGCGTCGAACCCCACGGAGACAGGTACATCCAACACACACTCCGGCTCATTGTGGTGTATTCTATGCGCCGAGGTAAGAACAAACTTGCACTCTGCCGGAACTACTTTCATAACTCTTATTAATTTCCTTTGCGTCAAGTGTATTTGTGTAGCCCTGTGTGTGTGTGTGTGTAGTGGCTGACTTAATTGGCCTCACCTCGCCCAGTTAGAGTCTGTGGTGGGTGGGGCTGCAAGCCTGTGGTGCATTGGCTAATCGGTGCACCACAGGTTAAGTCAGCAACCAGTGCGCGCACACGCACACACACGCACTCAGGTAGCGCTAGCATGCTAGCTGTGCTCTGTCTGCCATTTTGATCATGCTTTGCAATAATCGAGACTTTTCACCACAAACCCGTCTGTGTCCTTGGAGGAGCCCAGAACTAAGCCACTTTATGTGGCAAAGAGGAATGCTAAAAGCCCTTAATCTCAATGTTGTATTAATGTGATACTGAAGTCAGTCTTTTATTTGTTATTCCTGTGACATAGGAAACATATAAGTTACATTTACATTTAGGGCATTTGGCAGATGCTTTTTTTTTATGACTTGCAAAGATTTGTTAAATCTTTGCATTTGTTAAAGCAGACAGCTATATATTGCTGTGGTACATAAAGATAAGAATAGAGGTTTTTTCGAGCATTCATATTTGCAAAGCTAATAGAACGAGTTTCATAATTGCTAGGTTGCCTGCATAATAGCTAAGAGCAGACGTGCCATTCTGACCACATTACCAACACCTAAGAACATACAATATGCTAAATAATGCCAAGACGTACAAACACGCACGTTTGCGCTAGGGCTCGCAGAGGGAAGGCGGGGGCTATGCAGAGTCCAGGTGAACTCTGAACAGGTGGGTCACAGGTGGGTCACTCACCAGCTTCTCTTGCGGAAGCTGATGAGTGGCTCTGCCATCCTGACATCAGCTGGGAGCCCATTCCACCCCTGTGGTGCCAGAAAAGAGAAGAGTTGTTGGATGTTTGCCTGTTTTGAGTGAAGGCAGAACCAGTCGTACCAGCTACAAGTTGTTGAGCGGAGCGCTCGGGCTGGGGCGTAGGGTCTGACTATGGTTTGGAGGGAGGTAGGGGTTGTTCTGCTGACAGCCATGAAGGCCAGTACCAGTGTCTTGAATCTAATGCAAGCGATGACATTATTTTCAGCCTTCTTCATACAATTTGTATAAAACAACTATGATTTTCAGCCACAAGTATAACTCGTGCATAATGTCTCATAGCGGCCCTTGTTTCTACACTCTAAATGTGAGGCTACAGCAGAAGCCAAGATGGCCGCACTGAGGCAACTAGTGGCCAAGCAGTGTACTGTAAACCCCGCCTACCAGATGTTGAAGGCACGCTTCCTGTCCTGCTTCACGCTTCCTGCTCTCCTGACCGCCATCAAGCCATTCAAAGAGGAGGCTCTGACGACGGCAACACAGGCGGTTGGTTTCTGTCATGTCTATCGTCATGTCTTTCATATCTAAACTATTAGTACTTTCTTGGTTTCTACCTTGTCCTTCCTTGCCATGGCTATAGGTGCCTATTGCTAGGCAGTTCTAAGAAAATGTATTGAAATTATCCAGGTGGGTCAGGATCAATGTACAGTAAGAATTCCATGATCAGAATGTCGAATTATGCTTTAAACTTTAACTCATCACGGCACCAGAGAGCTGTCATGTAAAATGAACAAAAACAAGAATAATGAGTATAGTGGTCTTTTCTGTGTTTTTGTCTTCCCAGAAAACCTCAGTTCTACAGGAAGGAGGAGGGGCTGCAGCCATTCACTTCACTGGCATCACTACACGTAGACCCTTGGAAACCAAAGAGACTAGTCAGCACCGGAGTCAGGACCCAGGTCGGGCCACTAGCCAGGACCCTGGTCAGGCCACTAGTCAGGACCCTGGTCAGGCCACTAGTCAGGACCCTGGTCGGGCCACTAGTCAGGACCCTGGTCAGGCCACTAGTCAGGACCCTGGTCGGGCCACTAGTCAGGACCCTGATCAGGCCACTAGTCAGGACCCTGATCAGGCCACTAGTCAGGACCCTGGTCGGGCCACTAGTCAGGACCCTGATCAGGCCACTAGTCAGGACCCTGGTCGGGCCACTAGTCAGGACCCTGATCAGGCCACTAGCCAGGACCCTGGTCGGGCCACTAGTCAGGACGCTGTTCAGGCCACTAGTCAGGACGCTGTTCAGGCCACTAGTCAGGACCCTGGTCAGGCCACTAGTCAGGACCCTGGTCAGGCCACTAGTCAGGACGCTGTTCAGGCCACTAGTCAGGACGCTGTTCAGGCCACTAATCAGGACGCTGTTCAGGCCACTAAGCAGGACCCTGGTCAGGCCACTAGGCAGGATGCTGGTCAGGATGCTGGTCAGGATCCTAGTCAGGATGCTGGTCAGAACCCTAGTCAGGACCACGACAGCATTGCAAATAAGCAAATGTCAGACACCTCCACCCCAAGCCAGCTGAGAATAAACCAGTAGATGGAAGGCCTATTTTGACTGCAACACATCAGTGGAAATCACACCAGTAAAAACAGGGCTAATCATGAGATCCCAGACTAGTACAATCCAAAGACATATGTGTATAGTTGCTGGTAGGCCTATAGGCCAGGCTGGGTTCAGAGTCCTGGAGGTTGACGTTAAGTACCATGCAGTTCAAATAGTCAGCATGCCTTAATCCCTGCAGCGTGCATGTGCGTATGTTTTTGTAAGATATGATGTTTCATATATGAATTCATAATAAATGAGGTTGATTTCACACCAAGCTTTGTGTTTATATGTTGGTACCACTGCAAGTCATACAAGATGTCTCTTCAGTCATTGCTCTGGTCACGTCTCTCTGTTTCGGTCTCTTCTCTCTTTGTAATGATATCGTTCTATGATCCATCTTTAATCTGTCTTTCGCTTGTCCAGTTTATCATCAGCTCAATATTAATCAGCACTAGAGTAGCCCAGGAGAAGACTGAAAGCAGCAATAAAACCTATGATGCTGATGTGATTCAAAGGCCAATTCTAAAATGTGCTTGCGTTGCCTTTTTATTTTGTTTGTTAGTTTTGCTTCCTCAACATTAGATTCATGTAGGATACCATCTGCACAATGAGAGATGTGTCAAGAGATGGAATAAACTATAAAATGGACCCCCTTGTATTTTATAGAACACTTAAATGCAGGTTTACAAACTAAATGACAATTATGTGGCGATCTTATAAGTGAAACTGACTGCATTCGCCTTTTCGCTTCATGGGGGCCATTCAACATGTTTTTGTGAAGTCTTCCAGCAATAGCTCGTCGACAGCATGTGGTGTGTGCTCCATCCTGTGGGGACATCAGGGGAATATTATACAATAGTGTACAATTATAAAACGTGTACCTGAAATCAAGCAATGCGATTTTAATAGTCGTGATATAATAACCACATACCACTGCTATGATTCTAATTCATTTTCACAATTGGTATCACCCCGCCTGTGAGGAGAAAACAAGGGCGAAGCCTCTCTCCAGAGCGGCCGAAACTCGGTGAGAAAGTGGAGCAAAATCTTCACCACGCCAAGGGCCACACATCAACAACAAATGCAAGCTTACAAGCAGTTTTCAAAGTCGTCCTCCTGACGCTGGACAGGCGATTGCACATAAATGGCAACATACAAATGTTGATTTATTAGGATAGCCAAATAAATAAATAGCCAAATCCGCTTCGAGTCGGGCAGAACACATTTAACCACAAGCTGCTAGTCATTTGGACTACAGGGGGCGCTCGTGGCCGTTGTCTGTCGTCACGGCAACGCAGAGACGCTTGAACATTCCGATCAAATATGAAGAGGACACATTTCACTGGAAGCTGAACCAAGCTCCAAGAATGTAAACTGGAGACATAGTGATCTCTTTCACCCAGGTGGACGTTGTTCAGCGTGTTTCTATCCACTCTCATTGTTCAACTTGGCGACCGACTAACCTAACTGTCTTGTTAGTCCGCTAGCATGGCGGAGAGCAAAGTGATCCCCAGCGGGAGGCTGTACAGACAGATGTTTGATGCACAGGTCAGTGGGCGTTAGTTTACAAATATCATTAACACATAATGCCAAGTATCTCAATGTCAATATCTATACATTATGTGGGAGATAAATCTTCAAGTCAAGCCTAATGAATGAACCGGTGCACTAGGTTCAGCTGTCCGTCTCCCTCCATCACAGTCGAGAAGGAAGAACTGCTCCCGAAGCTCAAATGCACTTCACTAGCAGGTACACACACACACACACACACACACACACACACACACACACACAGTTTAAGTATATGTTTGAGTATGTGTGTGTTTAATTAACAGATCACCGCTCGCCAGTGAAGAACAGCAGTTGGAGGAGGAAGTCCAAGGACTTCCTGATGTTGTTGGTTTGTACAGTAATCTACTAATCACATGGCCACTGTCTTGTAGGCCTTTATCACAGAGCTGTGTAGAATAGTAGGGACCAAAACAGGTGTGGTTTATGACATAGTATATTACATTAATTATTGGTCTGTAGGCTGCGCTGCCGAAACACATAGTGGGTTACTTAATCCAATATAGTAGATGACATATGACAAACCATAGGCTAGATTAGCTGCCGAGCTGTGGTACCTCATTCGGATGATACAGATTAATACATACCTAAGGGTATGTTCTCTACATCCAATGCTTAGTTAGAAAAAGTTGATCATTGGTGCAAATGGGACCACTTTTTTTCATGGAAGCCCACAGTTTTTTCCCAACACGTGCATATGAAGCAGCGCTCTCTGATTATAATTTCAGTAGGCCTGCCGTTGTAAGACATCTGCCAAGCTCAAGCCTAGAATGATCATGGATCCATCCTAAACAACCCTCTCTAGTGGCTGACAGGCCGAGCGCTGATCTCATTCAGCGGATGAGTGTCAGGAGAGAGACCACGCACAGAAGTACTGTGAAGAACCTCCACAGAGACCTGGCGGTGCTCAGCAAGGTACCTTTACACATGACTGTAAACAAAACTATACCGCCTGCTTGTCTACACACCACACAATAGTTACTTGCATACTACATACTTTAACTACACTGAACAAAAATATAAATGCAACACTTGTTTTTGAGCCAATTTTTCACAAGTTGAAAGACTTGTACACAAAAGGCCTATTCCTCTCAAATTTAGTTCACAAACTTTTTAAATCTGTGTTAGTGAGCACTTCTCCACCTGACAGGTGTACCATATCAAGATGCTGATTAGACAGCATTATTATTACACAGGCGTGCCTTAGGCTGGTCACTCTAAAAGGCCACTCTAAAATGTGCAGTTTTATCTTGAAAATAGACATTTATTAGGCACTGAACTATGGATTTTACAGATATGCAGGGGGCGGGGGTCAGAAAACCAGTCAGTATCTGGTGTGACCAACATTTGCCTCACGCAGTGCAACACATCTCCTTCACATGGAGTTGATCAGGTTGTTGATTGTGGCCTGTGGAATGTTGGTCCACTCCTCTTCAATGGCTGTGCGAAGTTGCTGGATATTGGCAGGAACTGGAACACACTGTCATATACGCCGATCCAGAGCATCCCAAACATGCTCAATGGGGGACATGTCCGGGGAGTATGGAGGCCATGCAAGAACTGTTTTCAGCTTCCAGGAGTTGTGTACAGATTCTTGCAACACGTGGGCCATGCATTATCATGCTGCAACATGAGGTGATGGTGGTGGATGAATGGCACAACAATGGGCCTCAGGATCTCATCACGGTATCTCTGTGCATTCACAATGCCATCAATAAAATGCACCTGTGTTCGTTGTCCGTAGCATATGCCTGCCCATACCATAATCCCACCGCCACCATGGCCCACTCTATTCACAACGTTGCCTTCAGCAACAGCTCTGGTGGACGTTCATGCAGCCAGCATGCCAACTGCACGCTCCCTCAAAACTTGTGACATCTGTGGCATTGAGCTGTGTGATAAAACTGCACATTTTAGCGTGGCCTTTAATTGTGACCAGCCTAAGGCACACCTGTGCAATAATCAACAACATTTGAGAGAAATAGGCCTTTTGTGTACATAGAAAAAGTCTTAGATCTTTGATTTCAACTCATGAAAAATTGGAGCAAAAGTGTTGTGTTTATATTTTTGTTCAGTGTAGTATAGTAGCACCATACACTACACATAATGTACACAGTAGCTGCTATACACTGCACACGACTTACTCTTAATAGTATGCACCATAAACTATGTACAATGTACATAGTAGTTGGTATACACTGCACATTGTATACCCCAACTAGTCTTTGCCATAAACTGTACACAATATTCATCGTAGTTGGTATACACTGCATACTATATATCCCAGCTAGTATGTACCATAAACTACACACAATATACACAGTAGTTGGTTTACACTGCACATGCATCTATTGCAATGCGACGGCTGAACATATGTGTGGACCATGTAGTCACGTTGGACGTGTGTTACGGCTTAAAAACCCCACAGTAGGACAATCTCACACTGGAGTTTTCTGAGTGAGTGTGTCTTTTGGGCCCCGTGAGATGAAACGATGAAAGTTTAAGGGCCCCTTGTCCCACAGCATTACGAGGAGAGCAGTAGAAGTGCTTGTCAGGACCTGCTGTTGTCCCTGCAAGAGCTGGACCGGAGGAAGCAGACCCTGATGGACGGGATTGAGGCTCAGCAGGAGTTCGGCCTTCAGGTACGCCATCGGTTCGACCGTGGGTGTCACGCTGCGTTGGATGCACGATGGGAAAATTCTTCCACGTGTCCATCGTAAAAGGCATGTCATGTCATGCGTTGTCATATCTGTGTTTGTGTCTATAATATACAGTATGTGTGTGTGTGTGTTTGTGTGTATGTGTGTGTAGGACCTGAACGATGGGTGGAAGCAGATCAGAGACACAGTTGTTTTAAAGAAGGGAAGAATCCGTGAATTAATCCAACGTCTGACTGGATATGAGAACCAGCGGACACAGCAGGTAAAGACAAATGGTGATCGCTCGTACGAAATGCTCTCCTCCACGTAGAAGTAGCGTAGAAGAAGTCATTGCTTATTCTCTGCCCCCTCTTCATTTGCATGGCGTTGAACCACAACCACCACAACAACACCAGCACATTGGTATTTACCGTGCCAGTTAAAGGGGAACTTTGCAAATGTTCAACCCGGCTGTGCATCATTTCAATGTGAGTCGTATGCAAAGGAACCACGTTGTTACCCTTCTGCTATGTTGCTCGCACCGAGAGATCGCCCCGCTGCTCTTGTCTGCTGGGTGATGCGCTTCGCGTCATCCGCCGCCATCTTACCCCCACCCTGCCATCGTGAACGTCATTTAAAGGACGTTCATGATGGAGGTAAAGCAATCCGTGCTGCGCTGCGCTGACACAGAGACACAGAGTATCAGCCACGACTGCAGACGTATTCCACACCATATCCCTAACAACACAATGTTGCTCTTGTGGTCTCTTTAGATTGCCGCCTTATTCAGGAAGTACTGCTCTCTACTGGAGGGAATCAGCTTTATGGTCCCCCATGACGTCTACAGACTGCTCGACGCAGAGGCGATGGTAACAACTATTTTGACCTCACCGATTAACAGTACCGCCTCTATGTAGCGATGTAGCGTGATGAAGTGGCTTGAGCTGCTGCTTTGATTAAAACAACATGTATTCACACAAAGAAATGGATGCGAGCAATGGACGTTCTCCTCTGTTCCCGAGCAACCTCGCCCTACGTCCGATTGTCCCGCAGATGGTCAACAGCGCCCTGCTGGCTAACCGTCGCAGCATCGCTCGTCTAAAGCTTCACCTTCTGGAGGATGCCCTGCTGAAGGAGTCTGTCCTCCGTCGCCGCTGGCAAGACAGATGCAATAGCTGGACGGCGGGCGGAGTTCATCGGGAGGTAGAGAGGATGCGGTACGTCTCAAGTCAACTCACACACGAGGCATCCCTGGGTTTAGGTGTCTGGGCTGGGTCACACGTCTAGTCTGATGCAGTAAATAATGATGACAAATAGCTCGGAAACCAACGGCCCTGTGCCAGAGCGTTTGGTGCATAGATCTGCTGTTTTGTACCAATTGGTTGTACCAATTATAGCGCAAATGAAAATAGTGTAGCTCGCCGGAAACCTCAGAGGTCTACCAAAAGAATGAATGACTGAAATATGCCCAAAACCCACAATACTATATGATGCTGTAGCTACAACCGAGCTTTAGTGACGAGTAAGCCAGGTGGTGTCTCTTCAGTTCTGACTAGAACTACACTACACCGGTCACTCATCTGAAGCTGGAGTGGAGGTCGAGCGAAAAGTTCACACTGAATTTGTAACTAGCTAGTTTATAAATAAAGTTGTATCTTCAGTTGCACCATTATTATTACTATTAAAGGTGTTGTCGGGATGATTTAAGAGCTATAGTTTGAGTGTCATTTGTTAGAAATGCCATATATATCCAGAGTGTGTGTGTGTGTGTGTATGTGTTGCAGAGAACTGATCAGTAGTGAATCCATCCAGAACCCTGAGTCTGTCCAGCAAGCAGTTCTGGAGATGCAACAGACACGACAAACTCTGTCTGCAGAACAGACACGCCTCATCCAGCACATCTGGTATCAGTAACACTCAACGCTAGCAGGCATTATGTGCCGTGGGGATTGGTCCTCACAGGATAACACGATATGTATCATATGATTGTTCATCACGGGAAAACAGGTGCCATATCATTCTGTGGTGATGGGTTAGCTTCACCTGCTGTAATATTGTATCCCAGTATAACAGAGCCAAGTTGTTTACCTATAATTGTATTTTATGCTTATTCACTGTAAGCAATCTCTGGCAAAAGAGTGCTATGTTATCTTATCTTATAATTCATGTGATTCAATAACGCTATTTTACAGCTGCCTTACTCCGCCCACCTGCACAACAGCCCTGATCACTGATTGGTACACCCAACTGAGAGCTCTCAATCAAAAGATTGGTAAATTCGACTATAATAACTATCACTGTCACTGTCATGGTTGGATATCATATCTTAAGGTGTATAGGTGTGTGTGTGTATGTGTGTGTGTGTGTGTGTGTGTGTGTGTGCGTGTGCGTGTCCAGAGTCTTGTCATGATAGGTTTGTGTGTCAGCTCCGTGGCGGCTTTGAACAGAGCTGGCAGAACTGTCTGCTGGAGGTGGAGCGATGCAAGGTATGTTGCATGAATAATATTCATTATTTCAACCGATCTCACTTTATCCAGATAACATAACAGCTAAAAAATACGTTACAAAAGAAAACATATTTCCTTACTTTGAATGAATGGTTGTAGTTTTGAAGGACATTTCACATGTTATTATTCCAGTGTAGGTGTAACCTCCAGTGCTTGTGCCACCGCTACCACCATTCCCCACAATATCATTCCCGCCTTCCTGCTTCTTTCTGCAGGAGGTGCTGTGTACTCTAGAGCTGTCAGAGGAGCAGGCCGAACACATCCTCAGCTCCCAGGTCCTCTCTCTGATTGAGTCATGTCAGAAGCAGGCCGAGGATCGATTGGCCATCTTGGATGTCAGTCAAACATTGCATCTCTCTCGCTATTGTGTCTGTTAATCTCTCACTGTTTAGCTCTCTGTATCGTCTGTCCTTGCCCGTTCAACCTTCTTTCAACTTTGTTCATCACTCTGTCTCACTCGCTCTCTCCCTTCTGTTTGTGGGCTGCTAGAAAGACGTGCGCGTGCTGGCAAAGCATGCTGGGATATGGAGTAGGGCCGTGCGGAATGTGTTACGTGGAGGGGCGTTGCTATGGGAGTCGCACAACCAGGTTGTGGAGAACAGAGAACAAAGGCTTGAGGAGGAGCTCCACCTCCTTCGATGTCAACAGGAAGAGGAAATACAGGTCTGCACTCCACAGGGAGCATTGTACAAAACATTTGACTGTAAATCAATTGGTGTGTGGGTTCTAATTGGTCCACTTGTGCCCTATATGGTGCACTATTTTCCCCATTTTGTGTCCATTTGGGTGAACAAATCTAGTATAATATAGTGCATTACCATAAACCCATAATGCAGCATAAAATAGATTTTCAACCGATGAACAGTATATTTCCAAATCCAAATCAAATCCCATGATTGCCATCTTTATTGTCATCAGATTTATCCAATAGATGGTTGGCACATACAAGGGCCCTGTTCGAAAAGTCTAACTGAGTGAATGACTAAGGGGAAGCTAAGGGGAAGCCATGATAAGGGCTGTTTCCTTTACGAAAGGAAAGGAGATGGTGGCAACCTATAGCAAACAATAAGACTAATTGGGACTAATGTATGAGAGGATGATGAGTATGAGTGACCTTTCTCAATGTGACAAGCATTTCGCTGACTGTTATACTTTTAATGTAAATTCCAATGTTGGTAATGCATTTATATATTTCTAACCTGAGATGTGCTTTTTGTAGTCCATCTTCAGATTGTAGTTTTTTATTTTTTATTTCTCGATTGGATCCCTCATATCTGCAGTCTGGAGCAAGACGCCCCCTAACCCCTACCTGCTCATTCATAACAGAGTCCCTGTCACTAGTTTTGGATAGAAGCATCTGCTTAATGACTAAAGTAGTAAATAGTAGTGTAAAAGTCTAAGCCATCCTTCCCATGGTGCTTCACATGTCGGTTTCCAGGGAAAGGAAGCTCAGTTAGATGTCTTGCTGGACAGACTGCGGCAGGAGAGCAGCGAGGAGGGCCTGAAGGCTTCCCTGGGCAGAGCCCGCGTCTCCCTCGAAGACATCGCCAGCACGTGGGTTTCCTCTCAATCTCTCAGACATGAAGATGAAGGGCACATGATTAGGTCGATGAAGGTAGATTAAGACCATTCAGGGAGAGATGGGGATGTGATCCATCGGGATTTCCTTGGATCTTGCAAAAGGGAGAAACCGATCTGGATGGAGATCCCACATGAACTGCTAATGTAGCGTCTCTTCACACAATAGCCAATAGCCGACATGAAGAACTCAATGCCTGTTTGTGCGTGTGCGTGTGCGCAGTTCTCGTGTGTGGTACAGCAAAATGGACGACTTGCTCGAGTGTTTTCCCTCTCGTCTTGTGGACAAGCTGAACACCTACAGTGCTGCGGTCAGCCAATATTACCATGTGGGTGACGTCTACACTCTGGTAACTATAGCAACCACACACACACACACACATACACAGTCAAGTCTCCAGAGGTGTCCGTCAATTCGTATGGTTTAAACTCAACCGCTTGTTGTTTTATGCAGACAGCTGAACAACTACGCTCCTTCTGCCATCCTGATAACCTGGGTCAGTGTGGTCACCTGTCTGCCTGTCTGCCTGTCTGCCTGTCTGCCTGTCTGTCTGTCTGTCTGTCTGTCTGTCTGTCTGTCTGTGTGTTTCTGTGATCTTCTGACTTCACCAATGTGAGCCTATCTTTGTGTTCCTCATTGTATCTCATTGTGCTTTCAGACTGGAACAGTATAAAATATCAGTTACTGGTCAGTAACTGTCCAATCGGCGCACAGAATGAGCAAGACCACACCCAGGGTGGGCTACTCAAGCCGGTAAGGACAGTCCAAGGAGTTTAGAGAGGGTTCACAGTGTTATAACACGCTTGTCATAAAACCCTCGTAACCTATGACATATCTGACATAGTAACACGCCTTTTTTGCCTTTGTGTGTGTGTGTACGCTTGCTTGCGTCTGTGTTGGTTTGTGTGTGTTGGTGAACCAGACACGCTCGCCCTTTGCGAAGCTTTACATGGCCGACACAGAAGTGACATTTAGATCCAGGGGGGGCGGGGCTTACAGTGGCCCCTCTTTTCATGTTCCTGCACAAGATCCTCTGGGCAGCTTGGACGACATAGACCAACTCATCCTGTTCCCCACAGAGATGCTGACCCAGACCCTGACCCAGTGAGACACGCACACGCACACATACGCACACGTGCACACACACACACATGCACACACACACACACACACAATATGCATAACAGAGTTCTAGAGTGCATGCTATATATTTCGTAATAATATATGAATATAATGTAGAATTCTGAGCCAGCTACCTCGAGCCAGTTGCCTCGAGGCTTATAAACGGGCCCAAATGTGTTTGAAAAGCTCACATACTGGTAAAGCAAATGAACTGGGAGCTGTGGACTCCAATGGGGTCTTGTAAATGACATTTGAGCTACTTTTACTCAGCTGATTCTCTTATGGAAGAGTCA
The DNA here is from genome assembly GCA_900312585.1 of Malacocephalus occidentalis. Taxonomy (NCBI): domain Eukaryota; kingdom Metazoa; phylum Chordata; class Actinopteri; order Gadiformes; family Macrouridae; genus Malacocephalus; species Malacocephalus occidentalis. Next base: position 1,979 of record OMOU01075828.1, on the reverse strand, counting down.
CAGTGAGATATCTGTGCTTTTACTCAGGGTGACTTTCTAGGCATTTATACTCCACCAGATCTCTCCAAGTAATAGAGGTTTGGTGGGTAATGTGTTTTTCTCTCCACCATCCTGTCATTATGTTCTTGTGGACCTCGGCCGCCTCGCCCAAAGTTTGCTTCCCGTATGCTTTGTCTCATGCTGAAGGCTGACCGTAGACGTGGCGTTTGCCCCTTCTGCAGGATGCGTGTGCTCTTCTTTAATCACGTGGAACAGCATTTCCTCGATGCCCTGAATTCCAGCGCTGTCAGGATCGCGAGCCGGAAGGAAGCGCTGGCCGTGGAGCAAGAGCGCCGCCTCCAGCTCCACCAACGGCGCCCACAGCGCATCCAGACGGACATCCACAACACGCGCTCTGGTAGCGCGCGCGCGCACACGCACACGCACGCACACACGCACGCACGCACACATACAAAATACAAAAATGCTTTTTGTGTGTACATTTTATATGTCTTTGTTACCATTGCCAACATGTTTTGTTTACTAAACATGTGCGTGTGCGTGCGTGTGTGTGTGTGTGCAGCTGAGCTCCACGTCCATGCCAAGCGTGTGTCGTCCCACTGTGCGGCCGCGCTCCACATGCTGGAGTCGTGTCGCAGCGAACTGAGCGACCTCAAGGCTTCCACCCAGGACAGCAACCTCCGCTTCATCGCCTCGGTCTCCGAGATGGAGGAGCTGTTCCACTCGGCCACCACCTCTCACACGTAAACACAGCAGCCTCGCAGAACAATGTAGCACTGTTGGCTACCTAAATGTTTTTCTGTGGAATATTTAGCATTTGAACGTTTTGTATGCTTCTTCATTCCTGCTGTATACTATTATGTTGCCTACGTAGCCCAGTATATGTATTTTACATAAATACATAAATATCTTCTCCTGTGACACTCCTGTGGCCATTTACACAGAAATAGTTGTAAAATATATGTAGTCAATATTGTAGTATTGAATTTTATCCAAAGTGTGACACCAGATCATTTATTCAACATGAATTATTATTAAAGGTGCTATTGACAGCAATGATAAGATTTGTAGACTCTTAATCGCTGATGGCGCAGAGATACCATGTGATGCCAACGTTGTAATACTATTGGCTCACGAGCCTTGTCAGAAGTGTTGTATTTGAGTCTGTATCTTTCTAAAAACGCTGTTGGTTGAGCACCTTTAATTGTAATTGAATATGGATTGCCTGCTCCCTAGTCTGGAGGGGTATAGTGCCACCCTGCAGGACCGTCTGGCGCAGCATACCCAGGAGACGCAGAGTTCTCAGCGAGCATTCAGGAGCTCTGTCCAGCAGAAGCTGGAGCAGGCTGGCGCCGGTAACACCCAGATGGTGGCGTCCTTCAGGTACGACTCGCAGGCTGCTGTCCTCTGTGTCAGCATTGTTGGGCCTCGTTTACATTTCTAGGCATGTTATTTATTTACATATATTCACTTTTGTAATGTACATTTCTGCGTATGTACATTGCTAGTATTTTTGGGGTTTATTTATTTTTGGTTTATTCCAAGCAGATGCAGTTTTTTCTTTTCGGGATTATCTCGAGCCGAGCAATTGAAACACCACAATATGTCCTTCATAATGAATGATCTATTTCTCGCTAATCAACTTATCAATCAGTCGTTTGTCATTGATCAAGAGCAAATACCAAATATTCATTGCTTAATGCTTCAGAAATTAAATGAACGACGACCAGGCGGGATGTTAATTAGCCGTGTCATCACAACTAGTCAGCACAAACCTGCTGGTAAAACAGTGGGTCACTTTGGCCTCTGGTTACTCTGGTAACATAGACACCATGATTTATTGAGGGGGGTCTCTCCACCTGCAGGTTGTTTGGCGACGGGGGGAACTTCAGCCCCAAGGAGGTAGAGCAGCTCCTGCGGCTCCTGGAGAAGACGACCCGGCGGACCGAAGCCTTGGAGGACGACCTGCAGGCAGACAT
>OMOU01075823.1:2972-16484 GCA_900312585.1 Malacocephalus occidentalis | reverse complement strand
GTGTCATTGAGAATTAGAGTGTGTTGGTGGTGGTGGTGGCCTTGCTGTTTACCTTCGGCAAAGTCCTGGGCGTCGTGGAAGTCAATCTGACGCAGGCTCCGGTCCGCCTGCACCAGGTCATTCTTGGTGCCGCACAGGTAGATCTTACAGTGCTGTAAGCGACACGCACGCACGCACGCACACAAACACAAACCTCTTCATTGTCATGTATGGCAGTGATCCAAATACCCTTTGGCGTCAGTAAATGTAAACGATGGCTATTTTCAAGCTCCCTTTAAGTCAACATTGCCTCAAAAATGCCTTCAGTAGCGATGTATGGAGCAACAACAAGACACAAGCCAACTTAGAATCTGATCAGCAGCAGCAATGAATGTGTGATACAATCGCACTCATCGGCAGAATGCCTTGTGCTTAATATAGAAAACACACGCAACACACAACGCGCAACACGAGCTCACCTCCTCACAGTTCTGGAGCTCCTTCACCCAGAAACGCGCTCGCTGGAAACTGCTGCTGTCTGTGAGGTCTAGGAAGAAACCCCCACAAACACACAAGCACGTTGGTCCCAGCAGACAACTTGTCTCCAGTGGAACCAACCTCCACACTCTGTAGCTGTCTCAAATGAACGTTACCCTGACAACAGCAGTATGCACAGAAGCCAACACGGGTGTTACTAAACTGTGACGTGTACACGATAAAAATAAAAAAATAAATAAAAAAAACACGGCCTGTTGCGCAGGTATGGCATCTGTAAAGAGGCTGTTGCATTGTCCTCGGGGAAGAAGGTTACTTAACAGGGATCAAAAGGGAAGTGTGATCACTGTCGGAAGATTTCCTTAGTGGATATCTTTATAAAAGAAAAGAACTGCCGTCTGTGTCACACCACAGTGAAAATAGCTAACTTCGCCCCGGAAGTTTGCAATAGAAACATGTAACAGCTCCTAAAAAAGATCCAAAGTCACCACCTATACAGTCACACTGCACATTTACATTTTATGGCCACAGGTTTTTAGAGAAGATCTACCCTGAGAAGACTATGTTCAGGCATGCACTGTGAACTTGAAAATAACTAGGCAATACCAACATTACAGAGAATGGGTTCTGGCTGATAAAAGAACCAGACAGCAGATAAAAGTAGGCAAACTATGATGGAACTATTTCAGCTTATCCACGTCACATGAGCGCTGTTTGTGTCCATGTTTGTTTCATCTCGGTGGTGGATAAGGATTGTGCACTGTGCCATTAGTCACCGTTACTGAAGTAGCTAGGCACCAAACACATGCATACAATACAATGTAGTTAAAGGGGCACCCAAATGAAATCCAACCATAATGACAGCATTACCAAGTTCCCAACCAACCATCACTAGTATTCAGTGGCTCCTTATGTCCACCCATAAACAGAATCTGCATTTATTTTCAGCAGTGCTAGCAGCACTAAGCAATCAAGCAGAGCGGGTGCCTTCAACGGGCTCTCATTAAGCCACCGGGGATGAGCGTGATTAGCCACTGCAAGCCATTTCAGAGCCATCTCCGGCTCATGACATCACAAGTGGGAGCGTCCACCCAGAACGGTGTACGCTGGATACTAGATCAGCCTACCAGCCTGCCCAGTCAGTGGGCCGCAGCAGCCGGTAGCAGCTGGTAGCAGCTGGTAGCAGCTGGAGAGAGAGAGCGTGCGAGTGGCTCACCGTAGCACACGATGGCGGCCCTGGCGCCCCGGTAGTAGATCCTGCTCATGGCTTCATAACGCTCTGACCCAGCGGTATCCTGGCGAGGGGATGAACAACGGGATGGGCAAAGCAAAAGTCAAGACAGCGGAGGCAAACAAACCATGACTGAGCAAGAAAAAAAAGAAAAACAAAAGGTACAAGAGATGGAAATGGCAGGCTGGCACACTGTTGGGACGCCAACTGACCCATATTCCCAGGGTGATGACCTTTTCCCCCACTTCGATGGGTTTGGCAACAAAAGCAGCTCCAATCGTCTGTCGGAGAGGAAGGAGAGGATGCATTTCAGCGTTCACCCTGCAGTGTCATTGCGAAGATTGATTGTCTTCACTGTTTAGATTGTCATACTGTTTAGATTGTCATACTGTTTAGATTGTCATACTGTTTAGATTGTCATACTGTTTAGATTGTCTTACTGTTTAGATTGTCTTCCTGTTTAGATTGTCTTCCTGTTTAGATTGTCTTCACTGTTTAGATTGTCTTCACTGTTTAGATTGTCTTCACTGTTTAGATTGTCTTCACTGTTTAGATTGTCTTCACTGTTTAGATTGTCTTCACTGTTTAGATTGTCTTCACTGTTTAGATTGTCTTAGGGTTTACTGTGTCTTTTATTTCGTAAATTCACCTGGGCCTGAGAGGCATGTCATTTCATCTGTGCTGTATGTCAATATAGCACATTTGACAAATAAAATAACTTTGAACTTTTGAACTTCTGAAAATTGGATCTAACAGGAGCATGGCAAAGATTACTGGTTTTACTTGATTATAGATTTGACGCAATTATTAAATAAAAGAAAGTAAAGAAATTCTATAATTCAATTCAGTTTGGGGTTGTGTCATGATTCAAATGTCATAAGATTAAGCCTTGCTTGAAAGCAATGAGGATTACTGGGCAGAAAGCCGTTTGAATGGCCTCTGCTTGTATCTTTTTTTATGACAAAAAGTCCTACACAGATAAGTACAGCACGTTTTAAAAGAGGAAGTAAGGCCAGCATAAGAACAAGACACACGGCACTGGATGTCAAGCAGTGAAGTGGAACTCAATGAAAGATTTTAATTGCATCTTTGAATTGCCTATTTATTTTTTTCAATAATTGTTGAATTTCAATATACATTTTTTTTCATCGTTCCATGTAAATTGTAACCACACAGTACTTGCTTGCTTGTTTAATGTTTAATGTTATGCACCAAATCAAATATCTTGTCTGTGAAAACCTACTTGGCAATAAACCCGATTCTGAAACATGGAAGCAGCGGGTCGGCTTGGGACTCACGTTCTGGTAGGGCCCGACGAGGAAGCGGTGGTAGACGTATCTCTCCACCAAGCTCGTCTTGCCGACACTCTCTTTACCCAACATGACCACTTTGGTGTCGACCCGCATCGCACTCATCCTGGTCTGGTCTGGACACACCGGGCCCGGGCGGGATGGGAACACAACAGGGGAGGAGCAGATGAATCACTTTAGCCCACAGTGGGTGGCTTGGCTTCCTCAATGCGCTGGGCGCGTGTGTGTGTATGTGTGTGTGCGCGCAATCCAATGCAAGACAAGGGGTACATCTCATGATTATTATTTTGTATCATTATTTAAAATTAAACGATGTCATCATATCTTACTGCAAGAAAACTCACCTGAATCAAGTCGATCGAATCTCAAACCACATCCGATGATTACCCTGGAATCGGTAGCAGACTATAGCGTATATCCGATCGTTAAACAATGTTTCCAGCTACTGAACTCTATTTAAAGCGGAATAAGTGACAGGCAGAGCCCCCCGTGTCATCTCTGCTCCGAGGTGAAGGATGTGCATCAGCAAGCAAGACCGTCGCCACAGTTGCGCAATGTCTGAAATAAACAAAACACGTTCAAATGTACCCAGACGACTTCACCACAAATGTACAAATCCGTTCATCACTTCAAAGATAAACGTCCCCGTATATTTACGCGGCATAGGACGGCATACATTTTAACCGAACAATGTTTAGAGTTCCCAAACGAACTAACTCGGGGGCACTTGGCCGGCCGGGAGGAACTAACTAAACAAACTAAACATCAAAGCAGGTTTCCATAAAGAGGATGTGCGGTGTTAAATGAGACACACGCACCGGATATGATGACCGGAGTGACCGCACACAGTGACGTCATTAAAAAATATTCAATTTAATTTCGTTGCATGTCTTTATTGGACAGTGTAATTACTTTTATGAAAATAGTGCTTGCTTTTTGCTTGTTATAATAAATAGCTTCCTTCGCACAGCGGCGGCGCTGACAATTTATATGTGGTACCAATTCGGATTTGAATCGCATTTCAATAATGTAATATCCTTATGTCTTTTTTTAATAGTATCCATGAAATCATAAATATGTTCCGTGTATGTAATCTGAGTGGAGATTGATGAGTCAATCTGGAGCCAATGTATTGATAGATGTACTGTTGTGCATGACTCACGTTCTGTCCTGTTTAGGTATGGCGCGTCCCAGTTGTACTCAGAAGTCGTGCCTGGGACTGACGTCATATCCGAGTTGACCCCGTTTCAGTTCACATTTACATTTAGGGCATTTTATCCAAAGATGTTTTTTTCCCGTTTCAATTCTGGGTTGGTGAGGTTCTTCCGACTTTCCGAGATGGAATTCCGACTTTAGGGGGCGTTCCCCTTAAACCCCCTGACTTCCCGATACAACTGGAACGCACCATCAGGTCCATCCCACCAAGAGCAGGAGCACAGCGCGCCACACGCACACACACATATACACAGAAACCAACATGGATGACACCGGGGTGAGCCAGCAAACTTCGCCCGGAATTTTGCAAGAGATCTTCACGTCCCCACTGAATCTGTGTCTGCTTGGCCTATGCTTATTTCTCCTGTATAAAATATTTAAAGGCGACACGCCAGTAGACCTCGGCGAGGTAGAACCGCCTCTGCCTAAACTCAAAAAGAGAGATTTTACATTGTCTGATCTGAAGCCGTACGATGGTCTCCAGGACCCAAGGATTCTCATGGCTGTCAATGGCAAAGTGTTCGACGTGACTCGCGGGAAAAAGTTCTACGGACCAGGTAACAAACCCACGTTCCCGTGTTGCTATATTACAAAACCGCACGATCGTACGTAAACACAACTTTGCATAATAATTAGCATTGTGTTGGTACCAATCGGCACATCGTCTTATTTGATAGAAGTAAGGCCAGTTAGTGGGCCTAACGAAATAAACACCTCTCCGTGAATTGGTCTCAGGAGATTGGTGAGCGTTAAATGACACCATTTTCAGCAGTATTGGAGCGCTAGTGTGTTTAATGTCCACTTTAATCCACTTTACGATTCAGCCCGACTGCATTTCACAACACTGCGTTGCTTTGCTTGTTGCAACGCCTGTCGTGCATCGTACGCGCGGCTTCGTGATTATTCTTTAACCTCTCACCGACTCAATTTCGCCCTGTCACACCAAAACCCCAGTGTCACTCAGTCAATGCCGATTTGATCGGTACTAAAATGATCAGGAAATACGTGTACAGGTTATATTTGCTGCATGGTTGAACGCGATACACGACAGTCGCAGGGTATTGCAGGATCTAGGCGTCTGAATCACAATGCTGCAACAGCCCACAATCGATCACAAACTTGCCTTGACCCATATGCCACATAGTTCGTATGACGCAACATGAAGTATCAATAAAAGCCATTCAGCTGTGCAATGTGGATGTTTCCCTCTGTCAAATCTGTATTTATGGAACATATGTTTCGTGTTATTGCATTTCATGGCCTTCACCTTTTTCCCCAAACATTTTCTTCTGTCAATATTGAGTTATTTGTTCATACAATACTTCAATCTTAACTGCTGTTTTGCTGCCTTGTCTTTGTTTGTGTGCAGAGGGTCCGTATGGTGTGTTTGCTGGTCGAGATGCTTCGAGGGGTTTGGCTACTTTCTGTCTGGACAAGGAGGCGCTGAAAGAGGAACACGATGATTTGTCAGACCTCAACTCTATGCAGCAGGAGAGCCTCAGCGAGTGGGAGACGCAGTTCACCCGTAAGTTGGGAACTTTGCCGCTTTTCAACCTCATCCCCATCTATCCGCCTTAGGGATATAGTCAGGCTGTCTGTGTGGCCTCTGCTATTGTGGCTTGCAGCTTTTTATTTCTTTCTGAAGAACCGCTCACCCAAACAACTGCACACCCGACACTGCACGTGCTTGGGTCCTACACCTGCCAATGCAGTGGCCCTTTCGCGCCTGTTTGGAACGGGCTGAGTGCATTCCAGATGTGTTGTCGAGAATGCTTGACGCTGCACGTCCTTCGGCCCCCCGGCCATAGACCTGCCCAGGTTTGAGGTCGATCAGACGAACGATTGTCGAGAAAATCTAATGACAGTCGTGTGTAGTTGGATAGCGCGAAAAACACCTGTGGTTCTTGGTGAGCTGCGCTCTGTGTGTCTCTGGGGTGCAGCTCGCCACAGGTGCTAAATCTTAACCCAACTCCATCATTTGACGTGGATGTCATAAGATTGGCCTGTGCAGGAAACATGGAGGAAAGATAAACATTATGCTTTTGCATATATGACACACATTGAAATGAGGCAACGCTGTGTGATTGTAAAGCTGCAAAGTTCCCCATATATACCCCATGAAGGATCAATAAAAGCCATTCAGCTGTACAATGTGGATGTTTCCCTCTGTCAAATCTGTATTTATGGAACATATGTTTGTCACCCAACAGTATTGCCGTCTCCAACAAATGTACTCTTTGTAAGTCGCTTTGGATTAAAGCACCTGCCCTAAATGTGAATATAAATGTACCTGCTTTCTCAAACAAGTAAATAGGGTCCTTTTATTTGTGCTCAGCTGATATTTTCTCTCCTATTATTGACCTATTTTCAAAAACAAACCTCCTCACACGAAGCTTTTTGTGATCTTAAAGACACGCTTGCATCTTTGAGTAAATTGGGAACTCCTGCATACAATGATTGACAGTGGCTGAGAAGTCCTCCACGTTGCCAAACCTCCAGGCCGCCTGGAACTGAGCGTTCCTAAAATGTGACTTCTGCCGTCATCTCCACACATTCTGAGCGCTCAGTGGTTTTTGTGTGCGTCTTCTTGTTCTTCCTCCTCAACAGAAAAGTACGACTACATCGGCAAACTCCTGAAACCCGGCGACGAGCCCACAGAGTACACCGACGACGAAGAGGCGAAAGACAAAAAGACAGATTAGCGACTGGGTTGGCGCCGAACAGTCCGTGTATGCCTTAACTCTCTCTGTGACCATTTCAATACTGACTTTATTAGACACTCATCCTCTCTCCCCTTTTCCGTGTCATTTTTTTAATGATCTGGATTTTAATGTTCATGAATTTACTGTAAATATTATCTGGGTTATTGTCTTGTTTAACAGAGCCCTTTTATCTATAAAAACAAACAAAAACAACAGTCAGTGACAGAGTTGTCGTTATGGTTGCGGTGAAAAGGTTGGAACATACCGTGGCAACTGGTTTGTGGGGGGAGATAAAATATTGATCTCCAGATAGTGGCTGCAACAATAGATTGTGAGCACCATTATGCTGACTCCATTTGAATGAGTTAAAAGACTATGGGCTGTTCTAATGTCAAGTAGATTCACATACTGTCGACAATCGGTAGAATTGAAAAGCAGTAGGTGTTTAGTTTGACTAGACCTTGGTTTATAGCATATCGTCTTGACCAAACACTATAATTCCGGCTCGGGGAACAACATTTTTGTGCCAGACGCTAAACACACCTGCCACAAAACAATAATTGGTGTTCATTGCTATCCATCCGATAAAGCAGCCGCCAACATCTGTGTTTTCAGCTACGTCATGTGTGACAGTTTTTTTAAATTATAATAATTATTAAGTTCTATGTTCCAAAAGCATATGTAAATACCCCGTTGGACTCATTTCCATCACTGCCACCTGTTTTCAAAGGTTGAACCTCCTCCTCCTTTCTGGGATCAAGGTGTGCTTAACACACCGACGAAGGCTGTTTTTGTACATTTTGATAAGAAAAGAACCACATGGTACACCCAGTCCCTGTCTTCTAATCCATGGCCCTGCTGTAGAGACAGCACTAGTTTGTTGTAATCATTCCTGCCCTCTTTAGTTCCTTCCCTCGCTGTTGGAGACCACTTGGGGATTCAACTGCCTCAGGAAGTGGGTTGGTTGATTGGCAGTATTTCATGCTGTTTAGTATCAGATTAGAGAAAACTATCTCAATGAACCACGGTTTGAATTAGAATGTTTCATGTAAATGAACTGTCCCGCCTCGGCTATTATCTTGCTTATATGACCAGCAGAGGACTTTGATCTTCCACCGGTCTACTAGGTGATTGTAGTATTTGCAGCCGAATATATCCACATTGTGTTTGGTTTTTGTAGTGTCATTCTATACTCTTCGTGCGTGTTTTGGCTAAAGCTCATGCTATCTGTATTCTTGAAGGCTAGCAGTTGTACGTCGACCGTGCACGTGGTGTTTTTATAGCAGTTTGTGGCTATCGCTGGACTCTTTTTAGTTTTCTTTTCTTTTCTTCCAGTTACTAGCACTGGAACTTTCAAGACTTGTAATACTCAATAGTCGCATATTCTTTTCAAAACCGCTGGATAAGTAAAAATGTGAAATAAAAGTTTGTAGAAAAAACAGGGTGATTCTTGCTTGGGTTGCATTGTCTGATCAGCTCTGCTTAGCGCAGTTGCACTGAGATTTGTCACAGACACTCAAAAATCCTGAGATGTACACATAAAATGAGGCTCAGACACTGACTTTGATTTCAAGATGGCAGTTATGGGTCCTTATCCAGCTCAGATAGGCCTCCTTCTGTTTCCTTTTCTTATTTTTTCTTTTTTTTAGGGATCGAGGGACGGAAGTTGGCGGCAGGAAGGAATTCAGACCGTGCCCACTCCCTCTACTGCAATATGTGTCCTTCACAAGAACTAAAATCGAATCAAACGTATTCATTATTTGTTGAAATACATTTATTAATGAACTATCCTACATTTTGTCAGCAACTTATGGTCAAATTGACTGAGATTTTTGTGTTGATACATGACATAGTTATAAGCCTATATACATAATGTATGGTGGGGTACACAGCCTATAGCTGTTGAAATGCACATTGAAAAGCCTGCAGTGGTATATTGACATAAATATTATTCATGTCAATATACTGGTTGAGAGCGTCTAGCCACCAGTTTTGCTAGTCAGAGGACAACTGGCAGTTGGGCAAGGCGAATTTCATCCAGTCTGTTTACAGGACACTGAGGTACCTTGGTAAATATTATTTGTACTTTTTTTGGTTTTGGTCTTTATAGTTTATGGTTGTAGTTCAGGGTCCTCTTGTGGCCGTTTGGGGTATTGCCAATAAAACGCCACGAGAGGTCTACGGTGGAACATATAGGTTCTATTAATATATCTCGAAAGTCCTCACATCAAGCATACATTACTCTTTATAATTCACAAAGCATATTAGATCTGTTTGTACATTAAGCCACTCGTGTATTTAAAACCAATGGGTATCCAGTAGGGTTTCCAAATATAAATCATTTGGTCAATAAGAGGTCAAAAGAAGAAACGAATGCACAGACGTGTTCGGTTGAGATGATTCATAAATTAGTATAGAACAAATGGCACAAGCAAAAAAGTATGTCAGAAGTGGGATTTGAACCCACGCCTCCATTCGGAGACCAGAATTCCCGGTTCTACGGAAGGATTGATCCTTGAGTCTGGCGCCTTAGACCACTCGGCCATCCTGACACTATACTTTCGAGCATGTTAAATGTAGTACTACTAGTACTACTAGTACACTAAAGTCTATCAAGCAAATGTTATCAATTACTCTGAAATCGTTTTGTTTTGTTATACAGTGATTTCGTGTACAACTAAAAAAAGAAAGGAAGAAAAAAAACCACATATATTCATACAGACTCCATTAAAAATCGTAATCTGCTTTCACTTAAATGTGTCCGCGGCGGCAACCGTAGTTTCCGGTACGCGTTACGCGCAGCAGACATATTGAAAGTCAGTTTTTCAAGGGTATCGTTATCGTCTGGTCCTTGGGTTATAACCGTCATGTATCGTTTTGCGAAAGCTGCAGTCAATATCACCGGTAAGATACATAAACTATCAAATCCGTGCTTTATGGACCTGTCTTACCTGCCGTTGTAGATCACGCTTGGCACAACGTGTCTAATGTGGGCCGAAACGACTCGCTTTGACCAAATACGATGGCGTCCTACAAGCGCACTAGTGTTCAACGTCCGCACCCGGACGAGAATCAATTTAAAAACGATTTACTTGAGGCCCAGCCGGGAATCGTTTAACACATTCCCTCAATGTGACTGCGGTGTCTCGGCCGGTTGTATTTGTGTATTGAATATAGCTGCAACCTTCTGCTATTTCCACTGCTGTTCAGTGGGTTCAGTTTACGGGTTCCCCTCAAACAATCCCTTCCTAAAAAAAAAAGAGACAGACTTTCAAAACTCTGCATGCACCATCGCAGTAGAAGCCTTCTAAATATTGCTTAAATGCTGCTTGATGCTACCTCGGGCCTGTCGTTGTATGAACGGAGTTGGGGTTTTGCAGCGGCAAAGCTGGCTCGATCATGTCCACTTCTTGTAATTGCCCCCCCCCCTGTGTTTGGCCGCATTATTTAGCATGTTTGGTCTCTTAATTCTCTTCAATATGACATTCTTTAATATACAGGATATGATAGTTGAGACCTCTTAATCTGACGCAATCTTTTGATCTTTTTGCTATTTATCTTTTAAGATTTACTACACCTTTGACCAGGACTCTTTTCTGAGTAAGATATTGGTGTTGCACCAAAACATAAGGTGTAAACAAGTTGCTGTCTCCCAAAGCCAAGGTGACATTGTTAACTCTGTGTTTGCAATAAACGGCAATATAAGGAATAGCTTTGGGCCTAGATACAGATCATGTTTCCGTTGAATCAAAGTTTTACTACTATGTTATACTACTACAAGACTGTTTCTATACTATATACCCATGTCCAGATTTCTGATGCCAAAATGCATTAGGCTTGGCCTGTGCTCTATCCTTAATTATGCTGCGTGAGTGGGGGGTATATTTAGTCACATTTTCTACTTTATAACTCCAGGTATAGGACAATAATAGTCTGCTTTACCTTTAATTCACGTAAAGTTGATGATGACATTGGAGAATCAACGCAATCCCATCAAGCATCAACTTGTGGTTTTGACATTCTGGTTTGTGCGCTTTGCTGTCATACCAAATAACAAAAATAACTAAAACACAGAGGACCGATGCGTGGTGTTGTCTCCACAGGTGTGGCCGGCCGCCAAGTGAGGAATGGCTCCACGGTGAAGCAGGACTTCCACTCCCAATATGGCAACCGCCTCCTCGTCAGCAGTGTGGTGTTCTGCGCTGCTGTGTGGTCATACGTGAGTCGCGTTCTCCTCCTATGAGCCATCCATTAATGATTGACTATATCACCTGGCCATGGCAATTGTCTGCCTTGGGGAAACGGTGTGTTAACGTTCCTTATCAACCTATTCATGTTGAAAAGGGTTGCCACACACTGGTAGGACTTGCTGGCTGGCAGGCATAGGGGATCATACGCTTGACAAAAGACAGTTCGGTGTTGGCTTGCAGTTTTGACAGTTCCAGAGAAGTCTGCGTTGACTTCTCATTTGAATCCCTCTGCATGGTATCACTAATGCTATGACGGCATCATATCAAATGTCAATATGTCACGTAAATTGAACGTTTCCTCCGTTTCCAGGCTCTCACTCAGACCGGCATCACCTGGAACCCATCTCCAGTCGGCAAGATGATGCCCAAGCCGTGGCGGGTGAAGGAAGAGTAAGGTCGTCTTAAACCCTAGACGACCACAACACCCAGACCCCCCTGGAGCGTGACCCTTGGAAACATTCTGGTTGTACAGATAATTACGTTTTCAGATGCTGAATGCCTGTGGCTGTTCCAGCATGTTGACCTGTCGGACATTAAAAAGCCTATCCCACAAATGTTCTTTTTCATTTTTCTTCCGACTTAATGTGGGGGTTAAAGTAGGTTATGGATCAACAAATCAGCACATTAGCAGTAAGTACTCACTCTGTCCATCATTCTCCTATTTTTGATTGGCTGTCAAACTATTTCTGAAGAGATTGTATGAACTTCTATGGCATGTTTATAGTTCTGAGAGACTGCACATGTCAAACTGTATTTGTTAGGATTTAATGAACAGATCACATGACATCTCTGAAGAGCTGTTTCTGCAGCAGTGAGAAATCATATCGGACTCCTGGAGGCAAGGCAGTCACCACCCCTTATCCTAGCACTCCTGGCAGTGCCAGAGGTGGCTTACAAGCTGAAAGACACACTAAAGGTGATAATGAAAGTGGCATCGTGACGATTATATTAAATGACACTCAGGCACTGACTGATTTCAAGATGACAGTTATGGGTTCTTGTTCACCTCTGATAAGACGTTTTTGTATTTTTTTTATTTAAGGAGCGAGGGGCAGAAGTTGGCTACAGGAAGGAATACAGATGATGCCCACTCCCTCAAATGTACTGCAATACGTGTCCTTCACATGAACTAAATCGTAATCAACAGTATTCATTTACCTTTTAAAATACATTCATGAATTAACTATTCATGAACCGACACCTGGAGGCAAGGCGGTAGCTTGGCCCTCCTGGTAGGGTTGCAGGTGGGTTAAGTGGGGGAGAAGTTCAATATTCTTCAGTTATTTGCCATGCATTGCACTAAAACGTATACGCAGAACACAGGGGTTGATGTTGAAATGTCTACAGAACACTCAGGTGAGTCGAACTGGAACCTTTTAAAATTGTTTTTTATCACATGAAGACCAACTTGATCATGAGCTTCCATTTGGTTGATTTTAAACCATTTGGTTCTGACCAGGCTTATTATGGTAGAATTTGCGTTTCATACTTTCTAAATACTTGCATAGCGTTACGTTTATTTTATTTTTCTTCTTTTCTTTTGCATCTGGTTTCTCTATAGCAGTGTTTATCAAATGGGGGTACTTAGAACATTTACAAAAATAGGTTATGAAGTGTAAAATAATTCCAACATAGCATAATAAGATTAATCTGAATGACCTGAATGACCTTTTAATTAAAAAAGAAAAAAAAACATGATGATGAAGATGATGAAGTACATAATTAGTACATAGTACATAGCACCAAATGAACCAACCCATTTTCATCATTTTCCTCGCCCGCCAATGTTTTATGTTTTTGAAAGGGAAAAAATATAGAAGGGGCAATCTATTTCAGAACCACTGCTCGACGATGACAATGCATTTTTTGTTCACTTTTTTCTATTTTAAATCCGAGTGGCTTTGAACGCCGCATCGAGCATGACTCTGGGGAGGGCACCAGACTAAGCATGCGCTGAAACCCTCGGTCGCGAGTTTACGTCAGACAAAATACTCCAATCTCAACCAATGGCGACTTGGGTCGTCAATCGCTAATCAGGCGCTCAACCAATGAACAGTGGATAGGAGCGTAAAGTCCCGCCTAAGCCGATGTGCATCCTTGGAGCGCTAAGGTCGTTACCATTCTTGAACTACCCATCCGCAAATTGAGGTTCGAGCCGACTCCAGTGAACAGGAAACCGGGTGCTTCTTCTAGAACAGTCAACATGTCTCTATCGACAAAACTCACACTTGACAAGGTGGACGTGAATGGCAAGCGAGTCATCATGAGGTGAGGAATTTGGTTTACCCTGCGGACTATGATTATATTCAGACTTAGGTCGGAAATTAACA
>OMOU01075818.1:0-12261 GCA_900312585.1 Malacocephalus occidentalis | reverse complement strand
TAATAATAACAATAATTACCGGACGGACAACCCCCCGTCTTTTATTGTCGCGGTTAACACCATGCCTGTACACCCGTGCACACACACACACACACGCCCCCATAGGTGTCGCCGTGAAATTGGTCCTCCGCTTTTAACCCATCCATGGCCATCTTCCTCCGCGGTCAGGCCAGGAGCGGTGGGCAGCTAGTGCAGCGCCCGGGGACCACCTCGATCCAACCGCCGCTGGTCAGGCGACGGTCTTCTTCCATGTTTTTAGAGGGGTTATATATACAATGTATATATATGGAGGAACCCCAGGGAGAACATGGAAACTCCACACAGAAAGGGCCGTTCACGAAATCCCAGCACTGAAGACATGGGGTGAACCAACCATGTCCCAGGCGGGAATCGATCCCAGGACTTTCTAGCTGTGAGGCGACAGCACTACGACTGTGCCACCGTGCCCCCCTAATCATCTATGTCGTAGATGATCAATGTAATAGAAATGTGCACGGCTAGACAAAAAGCAAACTCCATGATTGGAGTCACACCAGGAATATGCTCGGACATGGATGTGGTGCATCATGTAGAGTTGTTTTCCCACAAAGTCAGTTCCTTTCCTCTGTTGCATGCCGACTATAGGCTGCAGACGTCCCTTATCAGTGCCCAGGGTCGTGGACAGTTTCCAGCCAGGTCACCGTAGCCTCAGCCTCAGGCCAAAGGGGAACCTTGGGACACTCAAGGGCTGCACCGAGTAATCTGATCGGCAATCAAGCAGATGATTGGGATCAGTACATTCCAGACATTTTGTTTGCTTATCCTACACTCCATCCATGCTCTGACTGAGTGCACGCCACCTTCAAAATGACGGATAGCCGCACTTCCAAACTGCCCATTGACCGGGAGTCTGCCGACGAGGATGAAGCAGCTGCAGCGCTTCGAGACTTCTAGCCAGGCCTGCAGACACTTCACGCAATTCGTAAAGACCTCTGTTACACTGTACCATGCAGTGCAGTCTGGTCAGAAGGAGAGCTGTGATCGTCGGCCATGAAAGCGACTGAGAGATTCTCACAGGGTCCACAATCTCCATCGAGCATCAATTGACTCTCTTTTCCACTTGTTCCATATGCTGTTGTTGAGTCCCTCAGCAAAGGCAGACAAGATTCTCAGTAACACCGACCCCCACCAGAAACATCTACAGATCAGATGTTTCCCAGGACCTGGCAGGACCCAGGAGTGATATGAGACAAGATATCGTAATATTGTGATATGGCATTTTCTGAACTTACCAGACTATGGGTTCTGTTATTTGGTTTCCTTCATTCGTTCATTCATTGTATTTCATTCACACAAGAGTATAGGCTTTACCATGTGGTTATAAAGACTATTATTATATTTATGAATCACTGCTATATTGTATTATATTGTTGTTAAACAATGTGTGTGTGTGCCTGCGTGCATGTGTGTGTGTGAGAGCTAGAGACACACACACACACACACACACCAAGAGATCAAGTGGCAGATGTCGTGAGCCACAGCCCGCAGACTCTCCAAGCCTCCGTCCAAGACACAGCACACAACACAGCACACAATACTTGTGGACACAATGCAACTTAACCACTGACACAAAGGGCCCCTGACTGGCCCGTGATAGTCATCTGCATGCTATTGTTGAGGATAGGTCATTACATTCAAATGCATTCTCCTCCCTCTCTGGTCCAAACACTAGCATTCCCGTTGCCATCCATTATCTCAGACAGCCTTCACTGTAATTGTAGGGGGCTCACTATTATGCAGTGAAAAGGTCTATTCTGTGTCCGAGGGTGGAGGGCCACCTGGGATCAGATCCACATCATTGTGTCCCCTTTTCATTCACCTGGGGCAGAGTGTGTGTGTGTGTGTGTATGTACACGTGTGTACGTGTGTGTGCACCTGTGTGGGAAAAAATACGACATTAGGGACAATTAACCCAGTCGTATACTGTATATACATTGTATACTAATCAATATTTTATTTTCTATTTAAACCTGTCACTGCATGTGGACACGTTTACTACATCCAGAATATTGCTACTTCACATGACACCTTTTACCGTACTTAATAGGTACTATATTACTAATTGTTCAGAGTTTCCATTGTAATTGTTACATACAGCAATAAAGAGATCTACAATCTTCAATTGTAATATGCATTGTATGATAGATGGGAAAAATGGGGACCAAATGTCAAATAAATACACTGCGTAATACATACAATTCTCAATGTGATTTCACTTCATATTTGTATTATTTTATTTGAAAAAATGCTTTTTGGTCTATACAAAAAGGTTCAAACTATTCTGATTCTGTCGCAGGCTTATAGACTCTTTTCAACCATCATGTTTATTTCCCCCACATCTTCAAAACGATGACAAGATGAGAGTCTGAAAAGTCAACCTCCCCACAGCAACAAAGGAGCCATATTTTTCCTCAAACAGCTGCCCAAGGAAACCGCTAACAAGGAGATGGCTCAGCAGAGGACTTCCTCTGTCCTGGAGGAGCTTCTGCTAAATGTCACTGGAGCAGAATCTAGTTCACGTAGCTCAAGATTAAAAACAGACGAAAAACAACAACATTATGACTACCAAGCTTCATCCCTATACCTGCTAGCTAGATCAGCTGAATAGGGTCCATTCTTAATTAAACATAATTACTAAAAGTATTTCAGGTAACCAGTCAAGCGTAGTGAATGCACCATACTTCTTCCATCTGACATGTAGGCCTACAGATCTTTTTGGAGAACACATAAAGAAAAATATATATACATTACTTTTACATTTACATTTAGCACACACGGTTTTCCAAAACGACTTAAGTACATTAAGTACATTTGTCCAAAGAGAGTAAAACACAAATATATTTTGCTGATGTTACAGTAAAACTTTAATAGAACTTCCAAGCACTTCATAATTGCTTGGTTAATAGACCACGTTTCAAGGACTCATTCTTATTTATTGGTTTAGACCTAAAATATGATTCACACAAACCCATTATTAACCTATTCCACAAACAATTATCAATCGACTGTATTGAAATGCAGGGGACTCATAGTTCAACTTGTCCCGAACATAACATTTTTGTATTTCCTAATGTTATAGATTCTATAACAGTAAGTTCACTGAGCCCTAATTATTCTCTCCATGTATAGAGCATTATAACAATCCCGCCTCACCTTGAACCACAGCACCACCCTATGGCAACAATAGTGAACTGCTTAAGAGTCGAGTCCTAAATGGTTAAATTGCCTTTACATGTATTTCATAACTATCCGTGTAAAAAATAATAAAAAGTTAGCCTTTTCTTACATTTGACTTACTTTATTTCACATTCTCAATAATGTTAGAGTCTAGCACAGAGCATCAGGTCAAGCCACCTCTCAAGTTGCACGCTTGAGAGGTGAATATCTAATATCTAATAATGCAGAACTGCCATGCCTCATCAGATTAATGAATGTGAATCAGAATACCCAGAAAACCCTCATGGATTGAGCAATGGAGATAATAAGTGTGGGTGGGAAAACCAGATGGTTTTGCTCATATAAAATGATCACAGGTTACACACCAGTTGCCCATCTTCTGATTCTAGAGAAGAGTTCCCATTTTCATTGAAGGATTTCTTCTGCTTCGGTTCCTGTTTCTTTCCCTGCTTTTTTAATTCCTGAAGAACCCCACCAGGGTGCTGATGTTAGATAAGGGCCTTTATTACAAACACTCTCTGGACCATCCGTTGCTAGGACTACGGCACGTACCTGCACTTTGCCAATTGTAAACAGGAGGTGGGTACTACCATCAGCACATTCTGTATTTACAAAAAGCTTTATATCCAACTAAAGCATGTGTTAGCATTGCAAAACAGGTATGATTACAGGTAATATAACATTCTTAATATAGTAATATAGCATTCTTTCCTCTCATTTCCTTTACTACATGGACCCACGGGGACCGTCCCTGGAATTTGTCTGGAACAAGGAAAAGAGTCAGCAGTACATCCGCAAGCTCTCTGGGGCAAAACTTTCCAATAGAACTCAAAGTAATCACCTCAAGAGCATCAAAAGGTTGGTGTTATTCAGTGGTTTTTATTTCATATGCTATCAACACTTATGTAGACAAGAACTTCATTGGGCTTAAATACAGGTCAATACTTACATCTTTTTTCCTTGCTCTGACAGATTCGTGCTGTACCACATGGTCCACAGTCCACGGATGAGGGCCTCATCAGATCTCTGCAGGACAGAGATCACCCAAAAGAGGCATGCTGAATCCTTTATACCCATTTGACTGGATGACACTCCAGATATGTGTCAGCGATGTGAGCAGTAATATTCTGATTTGTTATCACCATGTCTTTTCTTTTTTAAATAGGTGCGGCATATTGAAACAGAATCATCCACCGTCACGAGCTGACTCCATGGCCAGGCTGAGGATTGCCAAGGTCAACTTCTTGGCCGTTCTGGGAAAGGTCTCTCCCGAGAACAGCGCAGCCCTGAAGATGAACGAGCGCAGCCTCCAACTGGGCCACACAATCATTGGAGTAAAACAGCACACGGCTGAAGCAGAGTGTCCCTGTTAGTTCTGTCACAGGAGGAGGAGATGGTAAGTTGGTATCAAAGTCAAAGTTCTGTCAAAGTCCAAAGAACCTGTTTAAACAAAAGGCCAGAATAGAGTGGTTTGACATTTACTTCACACGTGTGCGGCCACAACTCCTGAAGTCCAAGAAGCGCAAAAAGGACAATGCAGAGAGTGAGGAATGGTTCAATCCATAGCATCTCCAGTAACCTCACCCGGCTTCCATTAAAGTACACTAACATCAGGAATTATTTCCCCTCCGGTATGCACTTTTGACAGCTGTCTCAGGTGTGAGGTGTGTGCCGTTTAAACCTGCATATTAGATACAACTTGGAGCCAGTTGCCAGCACTCCGAGCGTCTAAGATGGCCATCAAGAATATGACCGACAGAAAAGTCTCAGTGGGATGCTGGCCTCGCCCATTAATCCGAGACGACAGAGACACATTACCGCAAGACTCCATCTGATAACACTGTGTGGGCCCGTCAGCTGCTGGCTGCGCTGACTCAAGGTAAGCATCTTTTATATTTGTCAACACAATTACTACAATCAGCATTTTAAAAACATAATCAAAGCCATCATAAATCATATTGTTGGGACACAGAACAATGATAATCTTATCATGAAAATAATTGTTGTGGGTGGCAATAGCTCAGGAGGTTAGAGTGGTTTAAAGTTGCTGGTTTGATCTCAGGGCATCCTCCACCTAGCCAAGGCTCAAGGTGCCCCTAGCAAGACACCTACCCCTGACTGCTCCTGACGTGTTGGTCGTTAAATAGCACGGTTAACATGGATGGCATAATGGTGTATGAATGGTGAATGTGAGGCAACTGGAATGTGTTGCGATATAAATGCAATCCATTTACCGTATTCATTGTATTCATTGTATTTAGTGCCGAGTCTGCACAGTCATGCTGCCCATGCTGCTGCATGTGATGCTGACTGCAAGCCCGTCTGTGGATCAAATGTGCAGATGGACATCCAAGCAGCACAGGATGAACTTCAGACGTCACCCGAGGTTCATCAAAAGCTGTTCAAACATTGGTGGTGACTACGTTGTCTCCCCACCAGTACAACCACACAGCCACCCAAGATAGAAGCACTGATGATGTGGGTCAGGGCCCGGACAACAAATCAGGGCTGGAAGGGTAGCATTCGGATCATCAGAGTGGGAGCTCTCAGAGTCTGTGGACATGGTGATGGACTCTAAACAGAGTCTAGCGGCTCAGCAACCCCACTGAAGGACTTCTGGTGACTGACATTGAAGGGAAGGGCAAGGACGTCATTCTGTTCCTTGCAGACAGGAGAATGCATGTAAAGGAAGAACTGTTTCTTGCTTATGGCATGCAGAGGAAGTAGAGCAGAGGGCTTAGAACTGTATTAGCTCCAGAAGTTCTGCCACCAGCGGACTGCACTGTGTTTAGTCCTTTATTGAGTCATGTGTGAATTTGTAAGTGTTAGTTGATTTGTATCAAAACAAATAAACCTGAAAATCACATCTGAAAAAAACAACTGGATTCCCTCATTCACGTAGAAGGCAAACACTGATTTCAAATATTATCTTTGACCCACCATCATTCATTCTCACTTCACTTCATTCATTTTCCATCTTTGTCATTTTTAAACGATTTAACCATTAGCCGGTCATTATGTCTGTTTCCCCAACTTCTTCAAGCTGAGTGTTTGACCATCGGTGTTGATGGCTTCCGAACTGCATTATTGGTATATTCATACATGACCCAATGCTCTCTGCTTGAGCTGTTTGATGTTAAATGAATGTTAAATGAATTAAGAACCATGTAAGAAAAGGCAAACTTCTGATTCTGTTTTACACAGATTAGCTATAAAAATGATTTGACATGATTAATGTGTAACGGCCATTTATTCATTCATGACTCAGTGGTCAATGGGATAATTTGGCTCAGCTAAGATTCTAAATAAATAAATGTATTTGTAATTAAGGTAGTAGGGTTAGGATTAGTAGAGTAGAGTGGGGCTTAATCTTCAACTGCCAGCAGATCTGGTGTCTTCTCCAATTGGCCCCCCACCGGTCAGCAGATCTGGTCATCTTCACCCCCTGGTCAGCATGACAACTCCATATAATGCTTGTTTTGCTGTCTGCATTCTTTACTTATCAATAGTTTAATCATCTGCTTGTAGTCACATTTAGCTGACCTTGCCTTTCTGTATGCATACTCATGTGCAGATTCAGCACTAAATAAAAGAAATACACCTTTTAAGATGATCATTGCTCAGTGTTCAGCGTCCCCAAGAGTCTATGATGGGTTTGTATGTTTGTCTCATTGCCTTTGACTTTTAGTGTCATTTAGGACTAAATTGCGTTAGTCTGGTGATGGTTTGGTCACCGCACAAAACAAACTCTTGGCAATTAAACAAACATGACCTTCCTTGGAGGTCAGCAAACATCAAGTCTCCGGGCATTTTAGGTGTTGCAAGATGACCTAGTCATCAGCATTGCAAATCGATATCTCTACATTGTGAGATGCCTCGTTCCATTTGAGACTCTGAGCACACCATGCGTCTGAGAGAAGAGCTCTTGAACATTTCTGTGAGGAAATCAAAAAGGTGTGTTTTTTTATAATAAAGCATACAAAAGTATAGGTCTATATATAAATAAGCATAACATCCACCAAGAACACTAATTATTAATTATTTGTATCATCCTCATCATTATATAACCAAACATGAACATGAAGCTTTCTTCACTGTGTTGTTGAAGTTGGGTGTGGTCTAAACGGGTCTACCTCCACACATAAAATGGGTGGGAAAGAACTCAGCTTCTCAAAGGCGTGAACATCTCTACGACACAGCCATCTTAGACCCTGGTTGATACCGGCCTGAACCACCATCTGCGCTGCTGCTATCCACCACTGTCAGCATCATTGTCACTTCTGCCTGGTGAGTTGGGCGATTCTAGACATATACATAGGAATGTATTTATTTAAATTCAGAGATTTGAGATAGAGAGAGAGAGAGAGAGAGACAGAGAGAGAGAGAGCAAGAGAGTGAGAGAGCAAGATAGACAGACAGATAGACAGTCAGATAGACAGACAGACAGACAGTCAGATAGACAGACAGACAGAGAGACAAGACAGACAGCCATCAGATAGACAGACAAGATAGACAGACAGACAGACAGTCAAATAGACAGACAGACAAGATAGACAAATGTAATGCATGTTTACAAGATTCAGAGACACCAACTAATATTTCAGACTAAATGTGTCTCGTTGAAAAGATCAGAAGGCAGGATAGATCTGTATCCATATATGTGTTATCCAAACAGTGCGTCACTTCTTAATAGTACCTCGTTTAAGAAGATCCTGTTTATTCTGTTTCGTCAACTGTTTTGCAGAAGTTTAGCTGATGAACACATATTTCGGGGAAGTAACAGCTGGTGATGAAACATGGCAAAAATAACCCTGTTTTGACTGTGTAGTTCATGAAGTCATCAGAAAAATGCTCACATTCCTTCAGACCCATCTTTACTGGCAAGAAAAAGTGTTTTATTATATTTGATGATTCTGTCACATTTTTGTACCCACATTTCTAACATTCTATTTTAGTTTTTGTTGGTTGTTGTTGCCTTAGCCAAGAGCAACAAACCAATCAAAAACTGTCAGTTCTTCACATCTCCACACCAGAAAAATAAGAATGTTCTATTGATGCTCCATAACTAACCCACCAAAAAGATGGCAATCACCACCCAGACCCCCGGAGGCGGAGGAGGAGGTGGGGGGTGCCCCCCCGTCGGAATACACCTCGAAGGCCTCATCCTGCCACCCATCCTCACCACCGACGTCGTCCTGGGGATTCTGGGAAACGTAGTCGCCATGTGGATCTTCTGCTGGCGGCTAAAGAGCTGGAATCCCAACGTGGTGTTCCTCTTCAACCTGGTCATCGCCGACTTCTTGGCACTGGTCAGCTTGCCACTGAGGATCGATGCCTTGCTCAGGGGTTACTGGATGTTCGGCGACGGACTGTGCCGGATCAACCTCTTCCTGATGTTCGCCAACCGCTCGGCCAGTATTGGCCTCATGACCATTGTGGCAATATACCGCTACTTTAAGGTAAGCTAACTGGCTGTCTTTAGACTGTTATTGTATTGGATGTCATATAGCATTTGAAGTCAGGTAACCAAAACATAGACTGCAATACATTGATTTCTCTGGTGTACCTTGTTATTATCCAACCAGTCCATGTCAGCTACATAACGCTAGTAATAAATAACTACTTCTCAAGTAAAGTCTCTAAACTCATTCGCCTCATAAATCTGGCTCTTCCTAATCTGTGGAGGTATACATTCCCATCTCAAGCATACTAGGTTGAATAGTAACCAAAAGGATATGCGATGAGCTTTCTTGGTTTTGGAAGAATTTAACTTCTGGCACAATACCGCATACCTCATATTTAACATTCTTTAACATGTTGATATGAAAGGGACTGGCGTGCAAGTAGATATCTTGTGCTGTTGCACACATACACCACAAGAACATCTTGGGATTGTCAATACATTTCACCTCAGCGGCATTGCACATCTCAGACAAAGTTAATGTGAACATCTCTCCCCCCGCAGGTGGTCCACCCCCACCACCGGTTCAACCGCATGACCAAGAGGCAGGCGGGGTACGCGGTGGCCTTCCTGTGGCTGCTGGTCATCGGCCCGCGGGTTCCCATGCTGGCATTCAACCACATCAAGAGCGCGGGCAACGGCACCCAGTGTTTCTTCTTCACGTCCTACAACGAGACGTCGCGGGTCCTCCTCTTCCTGGTGGCCATGCACCGCGTCCTGTCGGTTCTAGAGTTCTTCCTGCCCATGGCCATGCTGATCTTCTGCTCCGTGCGCATCTCCTGCTTCCTGAAACACCGGCAAATGGATAAGGTGGCGGGCGTGCGGCACGCCATGCATGGCTGTGCCGCCATCGTGGCGGTGTTCGCCGTCTGCTTCCTGCCCAGCACAGTGACCACGCTGGGGCTGTGGCTGATCAAGGCGCACCGGCCGGGCGACTGCGCCGCCTTCTACGTCTTCACACAGCTCACCATCGTGTCATTCGGCTTGAACTTCCTCAACTCGGCGCTGGACCCCGTCATCTACTGCTTCTCCAGCACCATGTTCCGCAGGGCCCTGGTGAGCGCGCTGCCCAGGGCGCTGCGCTGCCCAGGGGGCGGGGCGGAGAGTCCAGGTGAGAGGACGGCGATGACGGCGGCGGGGTCAACGTCCAGAACTCAGTCGACCACACAACACGAACTGTAGTCCATTGAGGCCAAGAGTGTGAGTGAGGCAGAGGTTGCGTACGTTGGTGTACATTTTTATTGTATACATTTGTATTATGTAAATACGCGTCCCTTTGTGCAGCTTGTGACCCCTCTCTCACTTTGCTGGTACTTTTCCATTCTGTAAAATACACTCAATAAAGCTGTGATATTTCAATACAGTATACCAATCAAGATTCAAAACATACCAACATTTATGTAGATTTTCATTGAAAAATAAATATATATGTGATATAATTATCTTATAAAAATCTAATCACTTGTAATTGTCTTAAAATGGAAGCTTAGCATATGATTGTTTATAACGTGATTATGGGCGGCAGTAGCTAATGAGGTAAGAGCAGTTGTGAGCAACACAATCCCACTAAGCTCGTTCTCAAGCTCAGGATAGCTCCCTTAACCAAACACCTCCCTTTGCAACTGGATACTGGACTTCCTGCCGGGCAGACCCCAGGTGATGATAAGGGGCAGTCTCACCTCCTCTGTACTGACCCTGAGCACCGGAGCCCCTCAGGGCTGCGTACTCAGTCCTCTCCTGTACGACCATCCTTAGGTTCGCGGATGACACCACCATCACCAACAATGATGAGGCCGCCTACAGAGAGGAGGCCAGGGACTTGGCAACATGGCACCAAAGCAACAACCTCTCTGTCAATGTCTGCAAGACTAAGGAGATGATCGTGGACTTCAGGAAGTGACAGGGTGGGGTCATGCCCCCTTAAACATCAACAGAGCTGAAGTGGAGAGAGTCTCCTGCTTCAAATTCCTCTGTGTGTTCATCAAAGATGATGGCTGCCATCTCCCAGCCGTGCAAAGCATCTACCACACATGATGCCTTAAGAAATCACGAGGACTACAGCCACCCAGGCTGTCCATGCTACTGCCATCTGGTGGACGTTACCGGAGCATCCAGGTACAGACTACTAGACTCAAGAAAGATAAAAGTCTCCCTGGCGATCAGGCTTCACAACCAGCAACACCAATCTCATTGATCATATTGATCACTTTACATGTACATGTATAACATTGATAATATTTAGATTATTCAACTATTTCTAGATACATATGCCATATTCCTGATGCTATAATGTAAATACTCTGGATAGGCTACATATGCTTCTGATTCTCTTATCTTGTGTATAGTTCTGCTGTTACATGCCATTTGCCATTTTTATCCTGCTACTGCACTCAATATTCAATGTTTCTGGATTCAACATTTGGTACCGGGTTCCGCCTAGCTCAGTGTCGAGGTGTCGAAACCTAACAGCTGCTGACGTGTCGGAACGCCATCAATGTATAACTGGGTGAATGTTGGGCAACTGTCAGGCGCTTTGGATAAAAGCGCTCTATAAATGCAAGCCATTTACCATTTACAACAGGAGCGTTGATGGTCTACCACATTGGGTCCTGACTCAGGAGTTTAGGGCGTCGCTTTAGAATGACGTCACCCCATAACAACTACACCCAACCTCGGCTCTGTCAGTGTGGGAGCGAACCGTGATCGGACGGCTATGGGCCTCTGGACATATTCATAGACCTAGATATCAATGTATTCTAATATAACACTATAATTCAGAGACAGCATCACAAAAACATTTCAGTATGTGATTCCCACAGGGGTCGGCAAGCTAGTTAACAGTTAGTTTGCTCACTAACACACGTCCATTCAGCTTCTTCAGACACCGCATTAAATGAAACTTGGATCGTATTTGACTCCAGAATTATCCGATACAATTCAAGAGACGATGGCAAACGGGCCCACGGTGACCGGCCACTCGACCTGGGCTTGCAGAGGAGGTCAGACACTCCCTGCGGTGCTTCTGCCCGTTCACCTCGGGGCGGACAAGCAGCTCACTGAGCTAGAGAGCGTTGAAACCGACGGGTAGGTCAAATTACATTTTCAAGTCAAGTCAATTTTATTTGTATAGCCCTTAATCACAGTTACAGTGTCAAAGGGCTTTACAGGCCACATCAGCCAAGTGATCATTATGACACCCCCCGAGCCCAGCCCCCCCTAAGGGCAAGAAATGACTCCCTTAATTAACAAGGAAGAAATCTCGAGAAGGAACGCAGAGTGGGGGATCCCTCCTTCCAGGGACGGTTCGGAGTGCAATGGGTGTCAAACGGGCATAGGAAAAAGGTGGCAGAGCATAACAATAGCACAGTACATATATCAGCAGAGTCCGCCTCCCTGATTGCAGGTGGTAGGCTGTTCCACAGATAGGGTGCTCGATACGCGAACACCCTGTTTCCTTTAGATTTTTTGTTCACTTTTGGAATTGATAGAAGGCCAGCCCCTGAGGACCGGAGCGGCCGAGAAGGACAATAGGGAGCAATAAGGTCCTTCAGGTACGATGGTGCAGACGCATGCAGGGTCTTGTA
>OMOU01075812.1:0-13513 GCA_900312585.1 Malacocephalus occidentalis | reverse complement strand
CTATCTGTTAGGGCAGGGTGCTAGAGACTCAAGTGCACGACAGAGGAGGGATGCGTTGAATGCCTGGTAAGGCGTTTTATTGAAGTTGAAAATAAACCAGGGGGTGTTGGTGGTGATGGGTCCGGGATCTGAGAGGGGGGGTAGGCAAGCCGGTTCTCTGCGCCAAGGGTCGGGTCTGGAATGGAGAGAGAACACGGTTTTGAGGAATGATCATGAAAAAACAACACACTAACTACTTGCTTAGCAATTTCACAATGATACTCGCCAGGCGATTCTTTGGGTAGATCTGGCGCAGGCTGGAGGGAAGAGCCGGCTCTTGTAGACAGGGAAGATTGATTTGTGATTGGCCACAGGCTGCGCACAATGACCTAATTAGCCCGAACTCCGGTCACGTGACGACGGTGTGCTCGTAGTGTGCGAGCTGACGTGTGTGGAGGCGGAGCCGTAACAAATGTAACCCACCTAGAGTCCACAGAGTACTCCAGTATATTCAGGACCAGTGTCCAAGTCCGTAGGAGGGGTTGAGGAGAGTATGACAGACACAAAAAGCAACTGGAACCACTGAGTATTTAACAGAAAATATATTGTTTAGCAAAAATAGAAAAATAAAGGTTCCCTCTTTCTACCAGGATTCTATTGTCCACTCACTGGGGAATACTGTACTTAGTTCATTCCAACAATGCTTCACATCATAATTGCGAACATTTGAACATCATAAATCATATAAAACTGATAGGAAATGTCTATATAATCTAACAAGAGTCCAGGATTCCTTTTGGTCTCCATTAGGTTTCTTGGTTGTAGTCAGTTCGCTAGCTTTAGTTAGGTTGTGTCATGTCAAGTCAGTCTCAGTTCCAAAGTGCTCTCTGGTTTGTAAAGTCGTCAGACGTAGGGCTTTAACAGTCTGACCACACTGGTGGACCCCAAGATGGGAATGAAGGAAGGTGGTCTCCTCTATTGGGCACAAGGTGATCCTTGTCCAGCTCCTCTGGGTAAGGAGTTAACCGGATTTAATACTGGCTTGCCATCTTCGCCGTCAAGGAGAATCCAAACTCTAATCGTATTCCAGGAAGTCTTAAAACCTAGCCAAGACGCTGCCAAAAGTGGTTAACTCCTGGCGTGGTTAAGTCCCTACATCATCTGTTTCATGTCGTAGCAGGGGTGCATTCAACCACAAGCCGATGCAAATGCTGCATTGAGCAAACTCTACAGTGAGGTTAGCAGGCTTCAGAATCGCTACCCCGGAGCAGTCCCCATCATCGTGGGTGACTTCAAGCACTGCAACTTAAAGAAGGTAATGCCAAAATATGATCAACACATCTACCGTCTGTCAAGAAGGGAAGGACTCCTGACCACTGCTACACCATGATACCACACGCCTACCATGCTTTCGCACAACCAAGCTTTCGGTAAGTCGGACCACAACTCTGGGCTCCTACTTCCTGTTTACAAACAAAAGTTGAAAACCACGCCCACAACATTGAGAACGGTGCAAAGCTGTACAGAGGGCCAGAGACAATGGCTGAGGGGCGGGCCGGAAATCACGGACTGGAGTGTATTCAAGACCACAGAGCTGAACGTGTATGCAGATCAAGTTGCTGGACACACTGGATAGATACATAACAGGCTGGTGGAGGAATGCATTCCCATCAAGACTGTTCATTTCCAAACAGCAAACCATCGATGAACCCTAACAGCAGACTATCTACTAGTTACCATTTACTATTTTATTCTAGTATAATAATATTACTGTACCACACATGGACACATTTTTACAAAACAGCCAGAGTATTGCTATTTTAATTGTCACCTTTTACTGTTTATAGTACTTATTAGGTACTATATTACTAATTGTTTAGAGTTGTTTAGAATGTGTTCAGAATAATACTGCAGGAGTGAATGGCCGATTTGAACACCCACAATGTGAAATCATTGAATCACTGGATAGAATCAGGCCCTCAAAACTTCAGTAACTCATTGTGTTTGAATTAACTGTGAGTTTGGAGTTTGGAGTCTCATCCAGGGGGTCTGATTTGTGTTTATATGCTTTGTCTTCAAAATGACAAGTGATGATCAATGATCAAGTCAGTATTTGCAGAAAAGTGAGAAAGTGCTTGGGTTTTTAGCTGTTGCAATTGCAACACACGACTGCAGATGTTTTCGATTGGTTTCATTTTTGATCTTGTTCCACCTCTACATAAAACTGCACCAGTTTATGAATTAATCCAATCACAAGACATACATTTGGCAAAGAGGTTGGGCTGGGGCCAATCCTATTTCAGGGGTGGTCCCGGCCCCTCCCCTATTCAAAGATGCTGGCAAATACAGTTGAGGAAGGTTCAGATGCTATATAGTTTGTTGTTTCATGTTTCAATTCAACACATTCAGATTCAGATAACAGTGAAAAAATGTCTTTTGTTCAAGATCATAAAAGACATACACACAGGTGTACTATGTGCATTGACACTTTGAAGATAGAATTTTTTGAATTATTATCATCGTTTCCTTGTTTCTTTCAAAATGTTAAGGTCACAGATCTGAAGGTCATTCTTTCACTCTGTATCCCCTGTTCTCAGAAACACACGTTCACAGTTCCATGAAAAAGTCCTTGTATCAAAGTGACTTCCGCCCAACATTGCCAGCTGGCGAGATCAGCACAAATCTAATTTGCTTTGTATGTGCATTCGACAGGAAATGGAAGGCTGATGAGCTAGAGAGAGAGAGTTAGAGAGAGAGAGAAAGTGAGAGAGAGAGAGCGATGGGGTGGGGGGTGGGTGCTACTGGGGTGGTACTGGACACCACACGAGGAGATAAGGCAAACAGACAAAGAAATGCAGTGCCTGGGGTAGAAGAGGCCTGAGACACTTGAGCCTTATCTAATCACACTATGCATGTGTTTGTGTGTCTCTTTGTGGCCTCCATCTTTGTCATGGTGGCATGCCAGGGCAAATGGCACCCCACCGTGTCACAGCTTCATTATAGTCTGCATTGGGACAGATACACTGTGTTGGCCAATTGGCTGCCAATGCCGTTATAATACATGCGGGGACTTTAGAATATTAATGGAGCATTAATAAATAATGTAATTCACAGTCAGTTAGATTTGATCAGTAAGATATTGGTTTATAAAATAACTTATGAACTAACTTTAATGCTTCCAAGTGATCATTTATTCTTACGTAATAACAACTTTGGTCAAGGGAACGTGAACCTGAATAATTTCTGGATTCTTCCTGAATCCTTGCCAGAATCCTTTTCTGGCATCGGAAATATGATCAATAAAGATTCTGGTGGGATATTTACAATAGCTAGCATATCCTGGCTAGCATACTCAGTTATGTTGAATTGAAGATACAATTTTGCCCGATCTGTGCTTTATCTCAGACAGTTAGTGACAATTTGAATTGCCTTTCTATGGGTGGATGCAAATAATACAAATGTAATGGAATGATGTTTTATTCAGATCATTTTCTCAGATATGTTGAGTTATTGGCTCAATGTTTAGTGTTTAGTCAAAATACACATATACAGTACATGTATGCATTGTTAAAAAGAATATCAATAAAGAGAGACAAAATAGACACATTGCTAATTACATTACATTACATTCTGTCGATTAAATGTGACCTTGGAGTGTGACCTTGGTGTCCCTTGGAAAAGGTGGGTAGACATTATTTTACCAAGTCCCCGGACTTGGAGAAGGGGAACAGCTCCTTGCCATCCGATCAGCACAGTCATCATACACATCCTGTCCACATTGTGTACAGGATGTGTAATCACTGGATGTACAGAGTACAGCCTCTGAGATCGCTTTCTGCAAAGCTAGCAGGGGTCAAATAAAGACTTAGGGAACATAGCAAATAATAATAGCCGACGTATTGAACGCATCAGATTTCAAAAGCTGAAGGAAAATCCTGGCACCACTGTCCAAGATTTGATTAAGCATGCATTCTATTTAGACCCTGGTGTTCACTATGACAGGTTGATGACTGGATGAACACCGGAGTACAACCAGACGGTGGTGACAATTCTAATTGTGTAAATGTAGCCATAGCATTCCTACTATAAACGTGTGCACCTTGCATTTATGCATATGTATCCTGTCATGTATACTTTACTGTTTCTCTAATCGGCCTATACTTGGTTAATGTGTTGATATCTACAGTATATGTGGATCCAATTTCGTAGACTACAATTCTTCTTTATTTATGAATTCAGTATTTTTTGTAATAGCTAAGAATGCTGGCAACCTCTCATTATGTTGCCCGCATACAATGGTGTGCTTCAATGATGAAATCTCGTGTTCTTGTCAGAGGCCAGCCCTGGTGTAATTGCTAATTATGGCCACATTGTTACTGTTAAGTGTTCCCAATTGATTGATTTTGCTTTGTGTGTGTGTGTGTGTGTGTGTGTGTGTGTAGTAAAAGGTTACTAACATTCCATTCTCCTTTGCTGTCCACACTGCTGTCTTCAATATATTGACAAAAAACATATTGGGTACATCCAACTCAAAAAGCCGTTGAACCACCCTCTGTTTTGCAACAGGTTCAACTTTGTTCTTTGGTACCTGTCCTGGGTCCAGAACCAGGAGATGTGTTTTTTCCCAGACAGACTTTAGAACAGGACAGTTTGCGCCTGTTCCAGACAGTTTGTCCCACTCCCTATACTCCCCACAGTCCAGGGAACGGCAGATCTCAAAAGGATTTCCTTTTCTTGGAGATGAGCTGTTCTGTTGCTGTGTGATTTTCATCAAACCAATCCTGGTGTTTTCTGGATATGCACTCATGGGTGGTTTGTTGGGGTTGAGGATGGTAGATTGCAGCGATGCTCTCTGTGATGTGATCAGGATGTTCCCCAAGAGAGGCTTGAAGTATCTTATTTCAGTGTTCAGTCTCAATGTTCAGTGTTGTTCTTATGGATCCTACTCTGGATTGGCGAATGAACCAATGATTTATCTAGCAAGCCTGAGTGTGTGAGTGTGTGTTCATGGTGTAATTACAATGTTAGAATATTCTGTATGTTATTTCTAATGGTACTGAACTATATGTGTAACTTCATACATATATTCCTATATATTCCAAAAAGTCAAATAATACTAATAATTTTTAGCTATATTCAGGTCAGGAGGAAGAACGAGATAGAGAAAAGGTCACAGTTAAGGCAGCCGGGCATATTGCATACATTACGATGAGTTTATTGGCTTTCACAAACTTCAGCTGAGTACATTACTAGTAACTGAGTACATAGGCATAAAACAATAGGCATGAAACAGGTACATTTTCAAAGTTACGCATTCAAAGTTAATATCATAGCAACGTTTTGTATAACTCAGCAAGCCTCCCCAGTTAACCAGTGTAGGCCTGGCTGTATGTGGACCAAGACGACCGAAACCTACCAGAGGGCATGATGTGTTACTGTCATATACAGTCATATACACTGTTCCTGTGCCATGCTGGGATGTGGGACACCGTTGTGGGATGATGTTTGATCTTGTCGAAGAATGTGAATTGAAATGTATTTTCATGTATTGTCATATGAGGTTGGATTTTTAATAAGCTAATAAGATTAAGCTACTTTGCATCGTTGTGTAAACTCGTGCTGCTTCTCTCTGAACTGTCCCGAGGGTTAGCAGCGCGACAGTAGCTCTTGTGATGTTCATGTCACGACGGTCTCTGGCTCATCGTCGATGAGTTGCCACGCTCTGAAGGATGCCTTGAGTTTGCTTGTGTGTTTGTGGCAGTGATGTTGAAGGTCTATTTTGTTTCCCCTTCAGGGTCTAATGTAGGGGCATAGGCACTCATGACTGTTGCCATCAGGCTGTGGGTGAGCAACAGATGGACTGGCTGATGAGCTAATTCCTGATGGCAACTCCAACACCAGGGACCCTTGGCTTCGTAGCTGAAGGGCCCCCACATGGACTCTCCGTTCGACTGAGACCATTATCCAGTGTTAAGTTCACTCATTGCAAAGCAACACTATAAAAAGCCAGTGTCACAATTAAATTATAAGTCACTGTGCCAGTAGAGGGAGCTGGGCAATGGGTTTAGGTCTTTGTAGGTAATGAGTGGGTGGGGGGCAAGAATAGTAGTAGTTAACTATGTTTCTTTGCTTCATCCTTGTCTCTGGCACAATCAATCCTTCTGGCTAGCTAGGCAGTTTGTAACACACACTAATTATAGTGGTTTTCCTGCATGCATAAGGTTTAGATTTACTTACTGCAATCACAAACACAATGGAACATGCAATCACATTCCTAAAACTATCGCATAGCTCCAATCCAAAGTCTCTTTCTAAATGGCAATCCCTGCACATCTGCCTCGTATATTATTCACATTACACCTGCATATGTTAAAGTCAAATTTGCAAAATGCAATCAAATATGAAATCATGACAAAACGAAATATTATGGCATCCACTCTCGTCCCACAGAGAATGTGTTATCCAAGCTTGATGTTCTCAGTGTATTCTGCTACAGTCGTCAAATATCTGCCAGGTTGTTGACAGAGGGGGAGGTGGCCACTGGTCTCCTTGCTTTTCTAATGACTCCAGCTGCCACATGGAGAAACACTGACAGGAGCCACGCCCACATGCACAACCAATAACCATTCACACCCCAATCCTCCAATTAAGCCTTTCACCAACACAAACACCAGGGGAGCTGATGGGTTAACCTGGCTCAAACATAGCCACCAAACAACCAACAACAACACATGTAGCCATGGGTCATAGCAACACACACATGATGATCAACCTTCTGTATGGATCTGTATGGATGACATCACATCAAATTGCCAGTTGGTTAGATCTCAGTTCCTCTTTTTGTCTACTCTTGATGAAGAGGAGAGATTTGCCCATCCCCCTCCCCACGCCAAGCATTGCTATTTCTTCTTCAAGGCAATATATTATTGTCTGCGATAAGGCCGACCAATGATGTTGCATCAATATGCTCAGTTCGGCCAAACAAAAACATTGCGTAACTGAAGCAAATTGCTGTATTTATTTGTCAGTTTTTCTCATCTACGTTTCTAAGGGGACTTTTCTTCTTCACAATGGTACGGCTGCATCTCGATTTTCCCCTGAGCCCGTGTCAGTGTTAATGAAGAATTTGCAATGTCATCGTTTTGAATCCTTCCATTTGCTCATCGCGATGGGTTCCTTTTCTCTTCAGAGACATGAAATATGTGTCGTTTTATAGATCAGTGCAGCCAACCCGGGCCTCTTCCTGCCACCTTCTCAAACACTGCTAATGGAAGCATAGCCAAAGAGCTGCCCGCCATTTCCTGATAAATGAGCTTTTCTTCTACGTGTTTCATTGGAACACAAAGGAGAAAAGGGAGCTCCTAAGCTGTGTGTGTGTATGTGTGTATGTATGTGCATGCGTGAGTGTATGTGTGACACATACAACATAAACTCAAACAACAGTTTTGTCCAGAAAGATGCCCTACAAATATATATATGACATGAAATGTCATATATATATACATGTGTATATATACGTGTGTGTGTGTTTGTGTGAACACAAACACACACACACACACACAGGCATCAATGCATTACATTTCTAATTAAAGTCCTAATAATGACAACTGTACAACATGAGGAAGCGACCTATAGTCACCTGCTGATGGGCAACAGCTGAGCCGGGTTCATGCGGGGGTCGGAAGCTGCTAAGTGTGTGTATGGGGTCATTGTGTAGCGGGCAGCCCTGTACAGTGGCACCCGAGGCAGACTCTGCAGAGACTGCATCCCTGATGGAGATGACTGGAGTTGAAACTGGGGTCAACCAATGGGAATTTCTCAGGGCCGATACCGATGCTTTATTGACTGAGGCTGCCAATAATTACATGATATCACATGCCAATTTTTAAATGCAAAATAAAGACAAAAATATATGATTCAAGGAGACTTGATGAGACTTGAACTGGCATTTATTAGTATTTATTTTTTCTTGATTGTTTTTCCAAACTAAGAATTCAATAGATATGATGTATATGTATATGTATATGTATAATAGTAAGGTGTAGGTTTAATTGTAAATATAGTACATCAGTCTTAAATATCAAGCCTTACCATTTTCTTAAATCATTGCACAGTGCAAGGAATAAAGGAATAAAGGAATAAAGGAATAAAGGAATAAAGGAATAAAGGAATAAAGGAATAAAGGAATAAAGGAATAAAGGAATAAAGGAATAAAGGAATAAAGGAATAAAGGAATAAAGGAATAAAGGAATAAAGGAGGCTAAAACACTGTTATCTGTAATCCTTTATCGAATGATTTCCCTCTAGCCTAAATTCCAAGTCAGCTAATGTTGAATGGCGTGAACATTATCTTAAAATTAGAAAACAATTCTCATGTTATATTCATCCAGTGTAGCATTACTCCAATTAATGCAGACTACTAGCTAGGGATGTGCAATTAAAGGCAGATCAATAATCGAATATTCAATAAAAAACATTTCTGAATAGCTGATTGAATTAAACTACAAAAAAAGGCAAAGTCAAAGGGTGGAGAGAGGAGGGCTGGGACTCCCCACCAGCCATCTGCCCAAGCCAGCGTTGTTCTGGTCCCGGTAGCTCCATGGGGGAGCTACCGGGATGCCGCCGTTCCACCATATTTCCGTAAGCATTGTGATGTCGCGGACCAGAATCATTTTGTTCGTGGTGATCTGCAGCAGAGAGCTCCTCGCCTTCCTCTCTCCCCATCGGCACCTTTATTCACCGTCTTGACGCTCCCCCGCGAGGGTAGCCATGACGACAGCCTCCGCATCTTGTTTTGCTTTGTTTATTTCTTTGCATATCTCAATGTCTTATTGCATCTTTAACATGAATAATCCAGTATATCATGTTTTAATTAACCTAAAGAAAATGCTACAGCTTTCTTTGAATAGCCACTTCATGTCGAATTAAATTATCGAATAATCGTGCCCATCCCTACTACTAGCTGCTCGAAACTGAGAGGAAGAAAGTGAGGAGAGCACCTGGGAGGGCCAGGGGGGTCTGGTGACTGCGGGGAGTGGATCAGGGGTTTAAGTCATGTGGAAGGGGTGGATCTTATGGGGTGGCTGGAATTGGAAGGGGACACTTTGGACTGCCTTTAATGGCCCACAGAGACTTTTTCTGTAACACTGCAGTGCAAGACTGTTGACAACCAGTCCCATCCAGATGGATGGACAGATGGTGGTCCTAGATGGCAGCTAGCCTGACATTCCTGCTGTTGGGAGGCCTTCTCTGGAGCTGCCGAGTCCTCGTTCAGGTTCGCCCACAGCAACTGACCAAATGCTCGGCTGATGTTACGCCCTCCCCACCAGGACCTCCCTCTTCAGAATCAGGATCAGAAACAGCTTCATTGGCTTAGTTTTTGCAAACAAGTAATGTGCTTTTGCGCAATTGAGCCTAACATTGAACATGGTGGCTGGTAACTAAAGGAGACATACCCGGGGTCTCTGCTGATCCTACATTTGCACGTTGACTCCGGACCCGGACTCGTAAGACACTTTCACTGCTCCCTGTATATACCCGGCTGTACACCCCAGTGTATACGCACTACTGAGTATACCTCTGTCCATACTTTACATACCTCAATGTATATCTCTGCCTATACTGTACATACCTCAATGTATAGCGTACATTGTATATATATTTATGTAGACATGCACTCCGCAGATTCTGCATATTCCCTGTAGATTGTGTACATTCTATGTAGATTCTACTCATACTGCTTACTGTTACTGTTCACTGTTCTACTGTTGCACTTTTGCTACACTTTTGCACTTCTGGTTAGATGCTAACTGCATTTTGTTGTACTAGTATGCATACTCTGTCTAATCTAATCTAATCTATGGAGGAGCGGTATAAGGTGAACTCGATCCAGGGAAGATGGCTGCTTCAACAGGTGGTGCTAGTGGAGACCACCTCAGGGTATTCTCTAATTCTTGATTAGTCCTCACAGTCTGCTCATTTTATTACAAATACAAGCCAGAAGAGAGACTCTCTAATGAACCAGCCAAATTATCTCCAGACATAGAAGGA
The DNA here is from genome assembly GCA_900312585.1 of Malacocephalus occidentalis. Classification (NCBI taxonomy): domain Eukaryota; kingdom Metazoa; phylum Chordata; class Actinopteri; order Gadiformes; family Macrouridae; genus Malacocephalus; species Malacocephalus occidentalis. Next base: position 3,484 of record OMOU01075812.1, on the reverse strand, counting down.
ACTGTGGGCCTCGGCCTCGAACAGCATCATAACTCGAAACATGCAGTATGTTCGCAAGCTGAATCACAGTATTATCACAGGAGTGTGGGAGACATGTGATGAAGTCCAGTGATATGTCAGACTGTGGGCACAAGGTGATGGGTAGGGGAGGCAGTAGGCCTTGTGGTCAACATCTAGGGACTATGATCTGCGCGCACATGGGCTATACAGCCTTGGTCACTGTGTAGGTCATGATAAATGACCCCACATCCCAAAGAAACAAAGGGGAACAAAGGGGTGGCCCAGAGAGCTGTTACCTGGGTCTGTGTCCTGATGCTGTACTCTCCTGACCGTGGTCTCAATAACCCAACATATTGGTTCATATCCAAATCAGGTGGATCCAATTCTGAAGATGGATTGAATTGAAACAGTTGCCTGCCAAAAGTGTATCAGGCCTTGCAGGAAATTAGCCTATTGGCATCCAGAATACAGACCAGGGTCTTATGATTTGTCCATATGATGAAGGGGTATTTGCCTCTAACCAATGCCTCCACTCCTCCAGTGCCAATTTGACCACTAACAGCTCTCAGTTGGCTATGTCATAATTTCTCTCTGCTGGCAGCTCCACTGCAATTTATTGTTCTGACTGGACCACTGGGATAAAACAGCTCCGATACCCACATCTGAGGTGTCGCATTCCACGCTGAGCAGCAACTTGGAATCCATCACCAAGATGGGTGTGGAACTGACGTGTTGCGTAAGCCTTTGAAATGTATTATCAGCCTCTGTGGTCTGGAGGAACAGTTAGGTGTGCCCTCGATTAGTGCTGTATTGGGAGAGGCAGTGGTGCTGAAGATGCATACAAATCTCTTGTACAAGTTGGACATTTTCATAGAGGTGGGGTCTGGCCAATCAGTAACAACTTGGGTCTTGCTGATCCATGTAAAAAGAAAATCATGGCTGTTTTTTGTTCTTGAGTTTGACAAAAAGATTATCCATGCTTGAGATGCCGTTTCATTTATATGTGGAAAATCTAAATACAAATGAAAAAATGTTCAGGAATTTTTCAATGTATCAAAAACGTACCAAATCTCACTGAACCGTGACACCACCATATCGCATCATACTAAAACACGTTTTCGTGCAACGCGAAAGAAACCTTTTTACAATTACGGTGCACGAGAAAAAAAAAGAAAAGAAATTGAGCTGATGTGTGCCAGTGCACGAAAAGTGATGTGGCGCTATGTTCCGTTGAAGATTACCCCTCAATATGAGCCGACAGATAAAGTAAAGGAGGCCTGCACAAATAGTCTCAATTGTGGCTGTCTGCACTGCAGAATGTGTGCTCATTACTTGTGGAGTCAAAGGAGTGCAGAGATAAATGTGTGCGTGCGTGTGCGGCGAAGCCAGCCGTCAGGTATGTGTCAGTGATGAAAACGCTTTGCCCTACATGACACATTGTGCGAGCTTGTGTGCGTCGTTTTAGAAGGACGAGAAATGGTCCAAAATTGTGCCCTCAGCCATCAGCCGCTCCGGATAGCGGCTCCAGGTTATGTCCAGTTATCTCCATGGAGTCGAGCACAGGATTAGTTTATTAAAAGTCATATTATTTCAACTTTAGTTCATCCAAGTTTCTATTTGTGATTTTTGCTGGGTGTGTTTTGCTGTGTGGATTCAGGGACACTATGAGTCTTAGGGGGCTATTATGCAACACACAGTCGTGTGTTGTTTAACGATGCGTCTTGATCGTCATGACAGCGGGGGAACAGGTACAGGCATCTTGACAAGTCAAACATCTGAGAGCAGTGGACAACAACTATATTTGCTAATATTAATATGGATAGATGCAGACCTGTATGAATACTGACTCCTACCCTCACCTACTGTATATCATATATATCTATACATATATATATAAAATCACTTCCATTATTTTCATCACTTGATGTGGTTGATACCCATTATGCATTTAAATTTCAACAAAAAGGTTGCGAAGTCTCTTGCAGTATTTGAGCATTAAAACAGGGGTTACATTGTAAGCATATCAGCTAGTTGAGAGTGAAACATTAATTGTGGATACACATTAAAAAAACGGTCTCCATATTTTGCTAATTGTAAACGATTCAGTGAAATGCATTGCGTGTTCTAGGTTAGCGTCTGGTAATAAAACAATATTTGCTTTGTTTTACTTTTTCCCATGATTCCTTGCTCTTCTCTCAGGGGTGAGTGTGTGAAAATCCATTGCATGCATCACAGCCCTTTATGTTTCTGTCATGACTTAAAAGCAACAGGCAATATGAAGAAGCGCAGTTCATATCAATGTGCTTTATGATCAGGGTTATTGTATGTCGTGGAGCAGATAAAGGAAGAAATAGAGTTGAAAGTAGGAGAGAAGAGAGGGTACATAATCCAGTGGGGACTCCCAGCAGAGAGCTACCTCCGTGATGTCTTTATTGTTTTAATAACTCGGGTACTGAGGCACATTTGTCCTGATCATGTAAAATTATACACATTGATTTTGTGACAGAGCAAGAGAAGGGAGAATTCATGTCAAGTAAATGCTGTTCTTCTTAAAGATGCAGGAAGTATATTCTTCAATCTATCTGTAAGAGAGGTGTAGGGTTGAAGTGTGGACAGTCACAGGGACAATCGCATTTTACAACTATTTGCAAATCTCTCGTTTTAAAGCGATGCTTTTTCATGCACTACGTTAATTCCCTCCTGCCATCCTTCTGTTCTACACCGGATATAAAACATGAACATCCTTATGTCTGTACATCATTACGGTAACAAGTGCATGCATGTATGCACGTGTGTCCAGCCATCCTTTCTCATACGTCCATTCAGTGTATGCGTGTGTGTGTTTGTGTGTGTGCTTTGGCCACATAACATGAAGAAATGCTCTTGAAATTGCTCTTGAGTCGTGTCATTTCTGGCAGCGAGTCCTGTTGCCATCTCCTGGACGCGAGCACGGCTCGGCCACACGTCCACCGCAGGGATATATGTGTGATATCCCGGTGGGTGACCCCGGCGTGCACCTTCCCAGCAGAGCCTTTCACGCCAGATTGGCTTCCCAGTGGCCTGCTCCGCCCTCTGTTGCTGGAATATTTGTTCTACTTAACCCGGGGTGTCTGAGAGGCCCGGCCGGGCCCCGCAGCGCTGAACACAGCCCAAATATTGAAACAGCAGGATGTCATCTCAGGTCTGGAACGTGCTATAATTCAGTTAAATGTTTGCCAAGCCTGTGTGTGTGTGCATGTGTGTGTGTGTGTGTAGGGGTGTGTGCGTGTGTGTGTGTGTGTGGAGGGGTGTGTGTGTGTGTGTGTATGTGTGTGGAGGGGTGTGTGTGTGTGTGTGTGTGTGTGTGTGTGTGTGTGTGTGTGTGTGTGTGTGCGTGTGCGCGCACGTGTGTGTGTGGGGAGGGTTGTCCAATCAATGCAGGACATCTTGAGAACGGATGTGTTCTCCGATCGAGGTTCCACGCCCGCGGGGGATCCTCCAACGC
>OMOU01075808.1:11707-22591 GCA_900312585.1 Malacocephalus occidentalis | reverse complement strand
GCGTTGCATGTTCAACTATTCATGCATGGGTTTGCATTGTACTGTTGCCTATTATAGACCAGTTGTTTGCTTTTGATAGATAGCTGGTCCTATGTCTGCATGTTATCAGCTAGCTAGCAAGATGCATCTTTGCTTCTTTGTGTGTGTGTGTTTCCTTTTGTGTTATTTTGTGGTGTGTGAGTTTGTTATTATGGGGCGTCTTGTTGAGGAAGCAGCTGTAGCTCCTGTAGCTCCTGGGAGGGTTGGGGTTAAGGGTTAGAGCTCCTCAGGCTGTTATTTCATTCAATATCTAGTCCAAGTCCTTCACTCCATACACATCGATAAATACTAGTGGGAGGAACACACACTTATCCACACGCACACGCATACGTACACACACATACACACCAAGCTGTAGGCTAATGAAGGCCAGTCTGTGGACACACATTCTACACTACACTACATGTATACTGTATATTTAAAAATGTCTGGTTTTGTCATTGTATGTTTTGTATACCGTTTTAAGTTCAATTTGCTAGTTTCGCCCAGTGATTTTCAGTTGGCCTGTTTGTGTTTCATCCATCCATCCATCCATCCATTTGCTTCCGCTTATCCGGGGCCGGGTAACGGAGGCAGCAGGCTATGCAGGGCTCTCCAGGCGTCCTTAGTCCCAGCAACACTTTCAGGCTCCTTCTGGGGGATCCCGAGGCGTCCCCACGCCAGGTGAGATATCTAATACCTCCAGCGGGTTCTGGGTCTGCCCCGGGGTCTCCTCCCAGTCGGACGTGCCCGGAAAACCTCTAAAGGGAGGCGCCCGGGAGGCATCCTGGTCAGACGCCCGAACCACCTCAGCTGACTCCTTTCAATGCGGAAGAACAGCGGCTCTACTCTGAGGTCCCTCCGGGGAGCTATCTCTAAAGCTGAGCCCCGGAGGAAACACATTTTAGCCGCTTGTATCCGCAATCTCATTCTTTCGGTCACTACCCACAGCTCGTGACCATAGGTGAGGGTTGGAACGTAGATGGACCGGTAAATCGAGAGCTTTGCCTTCCGGCTGAGCTCCTTCTTCACCACAACGGACCGGTACAGTGCCCGCATTACTGCAGATGCTGCACCAATCCGTCTGTCCATCTCCCGCTCCATTTTTCCCTCACTTGTGAACAAGAGCCCGAGATGAACTCCTTTGCTTGAGGCAGCAACTCACTCCCAACCCGGAGTGAGGACTCCACCGTTTTCCGGCAGAGAACCATGGCCTCAGACTTGTGCTGACTCTGATCCCGACCACTTCACACTCGGCTGCAAACCGCCCCACTGCATGCTGGAGGTCACGATCTGATGTAGCCAACAGAACTACATTGTCTGCAAAGAGCAGGGATGCAAATCTGAGGTCCCCAAACTGGACACTCTCCTCACTATGCCATGAGATTCTGTTCATGAAAATCACAAACAGAATTGGTGACAAGGGGCAACCTTGGCAGTGTCCAACACCCACTGAGAACGTGCTTGACTTTGTGCCGAGAATACGGACACAGCTCTCACTTTGTTTGTACAAGGACTGAATGGCACGTACTAACAGCCCTGGCACCCCATACTCCCGCAGTACCCCCTACAGGATTTCCCGGGGGACACGGTCATAAGCCTTCTCCAAGTCGACAAACACATGTAGACTGGATGAGCAAACTCCCATGCCTCCCCCAACAACCCTGCAAGGGTAAAGAGCTGGTCCACTGTTCCACAGCCAAGACGGAAACCACATTGCTCCTCCTGAAGTTGAGGTTCAACAATCGGCCGGAGCCTCCTTTCCAGCACCCTGGAATAAACTTTCCCGGGGAGGCTGAGCAGTGTGATCCCCCGAAAGTTGGAGCACACCCTCCGTACCCCGTCCCCCACTCGGGTGTCAGCCACGACAGCCCCACAATGTCCAGAGCCTTCAGCATCTCAGGGCAACTCTCATCCACACCTGGCACCTTGCCAATGAAGAGCTGTTTAATTACTTCAGAAACCTCTTCCAAGGATATGGGTGAGGCTTCCCCTGCGGCTTCGGACTCTGCCTCTTCCCCAGAGGGCGTGTTGATCGGGTTCAGGAGTTCCTCAAAGTGTTCCTTCCACCGCCTGACAATATCCTCAGTGTGGGTCAGCAGTTCTCCTCCCCTACAGCCTGAGCTAAGCCCTGCTTTCCCTTCCGGAGTCACCAAACGGTTTGCCAGAACTTTTTTGAGGCCACCCGAAAGTCCTTCTCCATGGCCTTCCCGAACTCCATCCACACCCGGGTTTTTGCTTTGGGGACCGCTGAGGTCGCAGCCCGCCTGGCCTTCTGGTACCCGTCTGCTGTTTCGGGAGACCCCTGGGCCAACCAAGCCCGCAAGGCCTCCTTCTTCAGCCTGGCGGCTTCCTTCACCGCTGGTGTCCAGCAGCGGTGGATGCCATGGTTGCCATGGTTGCCGCCATGACAGGCACCGACAGCCTTCTGACCACAGCTCCTAGCCGCCGCCTCTGCAATGGAGGCTCTGAACATTGCCCACTCGGATTCCATGTCCCCAACAAGGTATACAAGAATACAAGATAATTGCTTCCGGAGGTGAGAGTTAGACCCTGCGGACAGGGGCTTCCACCAGACGTTTCCAGTTCACCCTCACTACCCGTTTGGGTTTACCAGGTCTGTCCGGCAGCCTTGCCCGCCATCTGATCCAACTCACCACCAGGTGGTGATCAGTTGACAGCTCTGCACCTCTTTTCTCCCGAGTGTCCAAAACATGCGGCCGCAGATCTGCTGATACGACGACAAAGTCGATCATTGACCTTTGGCCAGAGATCATCACATATAAAATATGTTGAATTCTAAAAATAAATAGAGAATAAGGTGAGTACAGATCTTGTATTGTCTGCATGTATGTACTGTATGTATGTATGTATGTATGTATGTCATAAATTATAAATTAATTTCATAAATTATAATGTATCATATTATAATGTATCATATGTAGGCATGTGTGCAGGTGTGCCCTGTGAGGTCAGAGTCCACAGTCCTGATGCCCTGTGGAAAGATACTCTGTTTTAGTCTCTTAGTGTGACTGCAGTCCCATGAATCCCCAGTTGTTGTGTCCTCCTAAAGTCCACAATCAACTCCTTAGTTTTGGAGACATTCAGCATGAAGCTGTTGTCTGGGCAACAGAGTGACATTTTAGCAACTTCCTCTCGGTAGCCTTCCTCATCATTACCTAGAGACCACAAATCCTTGAACCTCAACAAAGGTTAGCAGAGAATGGCAAATATGTGCCAGCTGGGGTTAAAGTACAATCACCCAGCAGACCCCAGAAGACAACCTAAGAAATGTGTTCACTCTTTGTCCTCTGACGATCATTGGATTTATCTTACTTGTACCAAATGTGTTTTTAATTTGATTAGCCCTGACACCGTCCTAAAAAGCAAAAGCAGACTCTTAGTTTTTTACTCTTTTAATTTAAATTTTGCCAACTACTATGGCTCCAAGTGAAATTCAGCCCCTCTCTAAAATAAGTCATGCAGCTGAAAAATTGGGTCAAACACACGAAATTGTCCAGTGTATGCCTGCCTTTAGCCAACTCGTCTCATCTTACTTGAGCTAACGTCAGGTCCCCAAGTTCCCTGACGTTAGTTTGGTTCAAATCAGGCAAATTAGGTTCTATTGCCATATTCAATCTGTGATAGCAGCTTCAATGGCCGATATTACACAGTACGTAATGTTGTACACCCACTACCATTTTTTGCGGTAATTCAACCAATACAATTCTGGCCATGGCAGCCATATTGGGTCTGTTCAGCCTCGAAAAAACGTATCGGTGTTTAATTTAATTGGAAACGGAAAGGTTGAACACCCTTTGATGCTGAAAGGGTGTATTTTCAGAGCCTGACAACATAAATTTAAATGTGTTTAATACTACAAAATATTAGCTGAATCCACTCTGCGCAAAGCTTTTTTGATACAGCAGAGTTAATATACAAGTCACTGCCGGTAATATCTCTGAAACACCTACCAAACTGGAGAGTTAAAATAAGGCTGCAATTCCATGAGGCTGATGATGAAGTACTATGTTAAGCTAAAAGTTGTTGTTTTTTTGCACATAAACTATGTACCCAAAGGATATATTTATGCAAATTGGGAGTATTCTAATGTTCTTTTATGGCACATTCGTGTTAGCAGTAACAGTTAAATAAATTGTTCCAAGACAATGTATCAGTTCATGTTTATGTGTTTCCGCAGGTATCCCAGTAGAATCCAGAGTGAACATCTTTATAAACAGCTTTGGCTCAATTCAAGAAACCACCATGGTAAATATCTCACCCTCTCTTCCATATTCAAACACTCCCAAATGTCTGTCTGACTTATTTCACTCTGTTTTAACTTCCAGGACTATAGAGTGAATATATTTCTTCGTCAGAGGTGGAATGATCCCCGGTTGCGTCTTCCAACTGACTTCAAAAGTGAAGCCTTAACTGTTGATCCCAAGATGTTTCAGTGTTTGTGGAAGCCAGATCTATTTTTTGCCAACGAGAAACATGCCAACTTTCATGATGTTACTCAAGACAACATACTTCTATTTATATTCAGAAATGGAGACGTTTTAATTAGTATGAGGTATGAATAGTCACACGAAAAACTATAAATAGAAGTTAAGCCAATTTGAACATAGAGGGGAATTTCCCTTTAAACCACTTCTGGGGTCATTTAGGTTTTTACTGAGAAGTTGCTCACACGGTTATCACAATATTGAAGCATGCAAACCTAAAAAGTGTCTGGAGTGCATACAAAAACCAGTGTTTTAAACTGAAATTCCCCATTTGACACAAAAGCAAACACACACACACACACACACACTAGACTAAATATTAAAATAGATCACAATAAAAGCATACATTTATTCAGGGCAGCATCAATTAATTTCAAAAAAGAAAATCCTGATGGCATTTGAATGTTTGTGTGTGTGTCTAGGTTGTCTGTAACATTGTCTTGTCCTCTGGATCTAATGCTGTTCCCCATGGACACACAGCTCTGCAAAATGCAGTTGGAGAGTTGTGAGTATATATTTATATATATTGCCTCTCTCCACATGCACGCACGCACACACACATGCGCGCACACACACAGACACATACACACCATATCAGGGTACACTCCATAGAGCACAATACTGCAGATACACAAACCTACAGAAGAAAACAAAATATTATGAGCCCATGTGCAAAGAGGCTGGATTTCTAGGTTCTGACTGAATTCGGACTGACTCTGTTAAATCAGAAAGCCAGAATTGTCAGTTTTAGGTCTCAATATTAGACTACTCTCAGCGCAGTTACCATGGCGACTCATATTGTAAACCTGTACTACAAAGCAGAATGTGGGCTTAGCGAGATAAACTTCTATGTCATGATGGTGGTTCACTTTTTCTGTGTGCATGGTAACATGCGTTGAACATCTAATCTCCGCCAGGTTATGTTCGAGTTAACAGATCATGTCTAAAAGTGTAATAGGTGTGCCTGGTCTGCATCGGTCTAATGGCTGGATGCACATCCGTTAACACCGAGTTGGCTCTCCTTGTTGTGTTCGATGGTTGCACTGGCTGAAGGAAGGACTCGGACCACAAACTGCAGCTGGTTGTCCTCTTTATTGCAAGGTGGTTCTGTACAAATGAAATAAACGGGCATAAAAACACTCTGTAACATGCAGTCTCTCCACACACATGTAAGCAAGTCCCTCCTCTCAGATAGCATTGCACAGACTTCTGTTAACTTATACTTAAACATAGAATGTAAAAATAAACTCAATAAAATACATAAATGCACAATGCATGTGATTACATATGAATACTGAACATAACACTAAATACAACTAACATGGATATTAATACAAATAATGAACCATCAAGAATGCACATACCTGTACAGGGTGTAAACACAGGGTGTAACATGCAGTGTCCCCATACACATGCCACAAGTCCCCGTTAAAAACACAAGAAACCCTATAGCTCTCAGAAACCTGTCTACAATAGTAGACATGTGTATATTTCCCTTGACACACAGCTTACATTTACATTGTATACAAACCAAAATAAATGTTTAACTTCGACCCGCAAAGAAATACATACCTTCTCTCAGATAGCATAGCCCAAACTGAGAGAGGCACGAAATTGACGTCAAAGTGAGACATCTTAAATTGGTAGTTTCAAACAAAATAAAAATATATGGTAACACTTAAGTTTAGGGAACACATATTCACCATTAACTAGTTGCTTATTAACATGCATATTAGTAGCATATTGGCTCGTTATTAGTCATTGAAAAGCACTTAATTAATGTCTTATTCTGCATGACCATATTCTACAACTACTAGGCCATTAACTTGAGTTTTCCCTCAATAACCTCCTAATAACTGCTTATTGATAGTTAGTAAGGAAGTTTTACATGAATTACAATCTTAATATGCTTTGCTCAGTATGGACCACCGTCTTCAGGACGAAGGTTACAATCACCTGACTGTCAACCATCAAGACTTTTTGTTGACCCTGTTACAGGTGCACATCCACATAACCTGGAGAGACATTGGGGTGTTTGCAAGTCAACTATCTGGAAACTAAGAGGGAACCGCACACTAAATATGTTGAAAGATCACTTTGATGTAATAGAGCGGATCGAATTAAGGCAGTACATTTGTTCTTTTCAGAACATTTGAAAATAGCTTTTAATAGATATACAATTCACTGAAGTGGTCCTTTAAAGAAGGATATTTTTCTGTGCATCTCAATATACCTCAATTTCTTTCGAGGTGTAACCCATCACTTCAATTACGGTCGTTGTGCTATAATGGATTTACGTGTGAAGAGGAGGGAACTTTAGAATAGGTGTGGGTTAATAAGTGCCAAACTACTAGTGAATTAGTTATGAACAAGGCCTCACTTTAGAATGGGGAACATTTCTGAGTTATAAAGGCCTAATTAAGAGTTATTTGGACACTGTTAACACTTGTAGTTGTGTGTTTTGTTCCATAAGAATAGGCCATATTTATTGAGTGTCATTAAGAGAGAATAACTATTCTTGTGTGAATGCCATCTTATAAGGCCCATACTGAGCAAAGCATGTTAAGGTCATAAATAATGTACAACAATTTCCTTACTATATACCAATCGGCAGTAATTAGGAGGTTATTGAAAGAAAACTCTTAGTTAATGGCCTAGTAGTTGTAGAATATGGTCATGCAGAATAAGGCATTATTAAATGCTTTACAATGACTAATAAGGAGCCAATATGCTACTATTATGCATGTTAATAAGCAGCTAGTTAACGGTGAATATGTGTTCCCTAAACTAAAGTGTTACCAATTATATAATTTCAACCTCTCCTGAAATGTACCAACATTCTGATTCTCGGATGACCCTTCAGGACTGCAAACAAAGGTACTACGTATACTTCCGACACAATCTGGCACAAGTGAAAAGAAAGACCTAGTCTTTACAGTCAACTCAAAAGTTACCTCACATACAAGGTTCAAGGAAGAAAGAGATTGATCAGATCTCTAGATTCTCTTCGTTTAATGTGACTCCCAGTACGCCACAAAAACACTGTGCTGTAGACACCTACATACATGTATATGTATTGCATTCGTATCCAATCTCAAAACTTGGTCCAATAATTTTTTTAACACATAACACATGAGCACTTTTGATCACACGCTTATTGATCAACTCTCAAAACAGCTGAAAATGGCTATAAAGTCTGTCAGTCTGTTAACTGATTCCACTAATCTACCTGCATGTGTTCATCCAGTGTGTGTGTGAATCAGTGCAAACTGAGGTTTCAGCATGTGGAGAGGGTGACGTATCTGTGTGTGGTGCAGCTGAAATGGAAGAGTAGTCAGCAATGTCACTAGTGGGACTGAGAACTAGATTGGGTTGCCCTTGTTCCTTTGAATCAGAAAATGGTACTGCAGTCTCCTCCCCATCTCTGGAATTTGACTCCTGTGCATTTCACCCTAAGCCAATACTTCAGACATTGAAGCTGTCTCATCATCAGAGACGTAGGCTTCCTGATCAGGCTTATCACTGGTCAACGACTGATCAATTGCATGAGTGAACTTGCCCTGACCCATCCCAGTGAGTGGCAAAAAATATCCAGGAGGAGATTCAACTTTCGCAGCCTGTATTTTGTAGACATTGATACTGGGAGTCACACCAACAGCTGTGTACATGCCATTTTTCCCATTTGTCAGCTTATTTGCTACCAACACACAATCTCCAACAGACAGGTAGGTGCCCCTGACACATTTGTTGCATTGTCAAGCTTGGTGTTGCTACTCAGCGGAAAAACATGTCTGGACTATATCCATGGCACACGTCAAACAGGAAAGCAGAAATGTTACATATGAGTCATCGTCAGCAACTTCAGGGTCATTCAAAACTTGCTTGAACATGACATCCACCGGCAGTCAAGGGACACATGAGGGACACATGAGGCAGAAGGGTGCATGTAAACAAACGTGAGTGTTTGGATTTGTTGTGGCCATTTTTGTTTCTCCTTGAGGGGAAGGGCACAGACCATATTGCCCAGAGTGCGATTGAATCGCTCTGTTCCCCCATTGCCGATTGGATGGTAGGCTGTCATGTGGGATTTCGCAACACCAGCCAAACGGAGGAGCTCTGCTATCAAGTTGCTCTTGAACTTGGTGCCCTGGTCGGAATGTAACCTTGCAGGGAAGCCATAAACACAGAACACAGCTGGTTCTGGAGACTTCCCAAACACACATCTCTGACAGCATCTGATATGTGCCCTTACATCCCTTTCCATATTAGGCCAATTAAAATGCTGTCTCGCAAGCGAGAGAGTATGGTAATGACCCTGATGACCTGCCAGATTGTGGATGCCTGACAACGCTTTGTCCTTTAGACTCTGAGGCAACACGTATTGAGATCTTTCGATACCCGATACAGAAGACCATCATAGACTTGCATCATAGGCTTGCCATTGCTTGAACAATCTCAGAGCCTTTAAGTCAACACTGTACTTTTCTCACCTAGAAAGTCACTTCTTGGTGGCAACAAAGGGTGACACCCTGGATATGCCAGGGTATTGCTCTTGAGCCACCTGTAACTCTTGAGCAGAAAACATAGGTAATGACAGTTGTTGGACGTGTTGCGTTAAACAGAGTGCCCTGGACTCTGCTGTGTCAACCCAGGCAAAATGAGCCTGACAAAGAGCCCTGATCTCAGCTGTAGTATTTCCAGCCTCTGCTATCGGAGGGTTTACCGATCTGCAGGTTTGAGACTGGCAGCTAACCCTGAAAACATCCTGCACAGAATCCTCCTCCACCCCATTGTCTTCCTGAATCAGAATCGAATATGGTCTGTCTCTGACCAATGGTTTTCACCAAGGGATCACGACTCAATGCATCTGCCACCACATTTTAGCTTAGACACCCAATGGATTTCCCATGCGTCAAGCTTTGGCTTCGTTAGAAGGTACATAAACTGATTATTATCCATCCAGATTGTGAAGCTACGGCCCTTGTGCCAGCCACATACACTCCACTTCAGGGCCATGTGCTGGATATTTACGCTGTCACGCTCTGAGAGTCTTGCTCACAAATGCAATTGGTCTAGCCTTGGATTCCCCCTGGGGCACTTGGGAGAGCACCACACCAAGGCTTTGCAATGGAGGACAGACATTTTATTCTTTGAACAGAAGGTGTGCACCCATCATCACCCAGGTCTTGTACCTCCATCTTGACAGGGTCGATGGACACACCTTCACATTTGACATGGCCAAAGAATCTGACTTGCTTTTGCAGCAGATGGCACAGTTTAGGAGTCAGCAAGTTGTTCTCCTGCAACCTCTGAAAAACAGTTTGGAGCCTGGATAGAGTCCCTTCCTCTGTTGGCGCAAAGACAAGGAGATCATCAAGATAACAGAAGTTTTGTGAAGTTCATGTCCCCCAGACTCCAGTCATCATCCCCATAAAGTACGCCGGACTGTTACACAGACCCTGTGGCATGGAGTTGTATTCATGGTCCATTGTGCTAAAGAGGCGATTGCTGCCAAAACCAGTGAGTCAGACTGGTGAGGCAAGGGATGGGCGTCCTTCAAGGTTCAATAATTCAACCATCATTGCAAACACACAACCCACCATCTTTTTCCCACGCCATCACCAAAGGTGAGGCATACTCACTGACTCACTTCCTGATAATTCCTTTTACCTCCATGTCAGTGAGAACCTGCCTCAACTTCTGATAGTGAGCAGGAGGTACTCTGCTGTATGGTAGGCGAAACAGGCGCTCATCAGTGAGACAGATGCGGTGTGTGTATCCCTTGACCTCACTGCAGTCAAACGGGTGCTTGGAAAAGATGTCCTGTTATTCAGTTGTCAGCTCTCTGAGCCTGGACTTACATGCCTCGCTAATCTGACACAAGCCTATTTCAATGTCACTTAGGCCGAGCAGCATGACTAGCACTGGATGAGGCCTCAGGCTGCTGTTACTCTGTGTCAGGTTGCTGTGAGACTGCTGTATCTGTGCGTCAGTTCGCCCTTTCTCTAAAGCTTCATGGATAACATAAAAGTATCAAGATCCTGGCTTTGGATTTGGTTGGCTCCACGACAATGGTGCTGCCAGTTGACATATATGCAGTAGTAGGGAGTCTGCCCCAAACAAAGTTTTCATGGCAGGGTAGGAGGGTCACCGTCACCGTCTTTCCAGTGCTCAACATTGGTGAACGTCGACAAAAAAATGCTCAATATCAGGGTCAGACTGATGGCCATGCCGAGATGCAATGTCCCAGTAGTCACTACTACTTTTCAGAACATGGGTTACCCTTTTGATGATATTCAAGCCCAAGATGAGATCATCTGGCTCAACCAGGCACAACTAAAGTGCGTACAATACTGCG
>OMOU01075808.1:0-11687 GCA_900312585.1 Malacocephalus occidentalis | reverse complement strand
TCATGGATAACATAAAAGTATCAAGATCCTGGCTTTGGATTTGGTTGGCTCCACGACAATGGTGCTGCCAGTTGACATATATGCAGTAGTAGGGAGTCTGCCCCAAACAAAGTTTTCATGGCAGGGTAGGAGGGTCACCGTCTGAGTGAGCTTGACAGTACCTATCCTGTCAGGGAGTGCACTCTCTTTCCAGTGCTCAACATTGGTGAACGTCGACAAAAAAATGCTCAATATCAGGGTCAGACTGATGGCCATGCCGAGATGCAATGTCCCAGTAGTCACTACTACTTTTCAGAACATGGGTTACCCTTTTGATGATATTCAAGCCCAAGATGAGATCATCTGGCTCAACCAGGCACAACTAAAGTGCGTACAATACTGCGAACACCATAAAGCTGCATCTCCAAATCATAAAAACCTTCAGGTGGAGTCTGTAAACCCCTACAGCCAACCAAAACAATGTTTTCTTCAGGGTGTTGGTTCTCACACCAGCTGAATGGACTTTGTAGACTACTTGTTCACTGATGCTACATACTACAGAACCGGAGTATCACATGCCTTTAAGTTGCACTCTGTGGTTGACAAGGACTGGCCCTCTGGCGCACTGGCACTCACCGAAAGCCTCGATCTTCTGAGTGGCTTGGATTACTTTTCTGGAGCCCTTCCATGCTCTGGTGCAGCTATCATATAATTGAGCTAGGTCACAGGCTTCAAAGAGGGTTTCACTCCAAGTGTGGATTTTCTAGTTTAACTGCTTGTTCTGGCCACCAGGATTGGGCTGAAAACAACGCTGATTTGTCTGCTGAGGATAGTCCCTCTTCCAGTGCCCAGGAGACAAGCACTTAAGCCATCTGTTCTCCTGTCTGCAATGTGACAATGTGGAATGATCAGGATTCCCACAAACTCTGCACACATTCCGGGAAGAGTAAGACATTGCGGCTTGAGTGCAGAAATTGGCTGGCACTTGCTGTGTGACCAGCCGGTCTAGCAAGTGCACCAAGCTGTTCATGCAGTCATTGTCGACACTAGCTGTAGTTGAGGGTGCTTGGTGTGGCAACAATAGCACAGTGATGTTCAAGGCATTTGTGTCGCCAACCATAAGCACATGATACTGGGAATGGACTTTGTGCTCGACTGTGCATGGCTTTGGAGGCCTAGCAGCTGGAGCTTGAGTTTTCCTCTCCTGCATGTGCTCATCAAGCCTCTCTTGGACATCGCAGGCCGACCATTTGTCTGTAGACTTGAACTTGAAAGCACTCATCCGCAACATCCACTGTTTTATTCAGCCTAATCACATACTCCATAGCATCTTCACCTGGTGTGGGCAGTGTATTATAGAAATCTGCCAAGGGCATGCTCAAGTACATTTGTTGTTTCAGAATGTTGAAAATCACATGGGGGTTTGCAGCATGGTTGATAGTGCTGTTACCCAACTTTATCCACATAACCGCATCCCCTGCCTTGCCAAAATCTCTTCTGGCAAGTGATTGCTCGCATTCTTGAATACAAAGTCATACGATTTTCCCACTCATTAACTGTGAATTTGTCACTAAATATAGGAGGCTCCCTTTCATCTGACTGCATGATGACCCAGTGTCATCTGTGAGGGCTGTTCAGGAGTTCTAGTACTGTGTGTGCTCCTGTCAGATTGCAGGTTAGCTGTAATGATTTCACCTAACTTCTCAGCTAGCTGTGTAATGAGTGAGTTTACGTTCTGCTAGATACATATCTACATATTGCATTGACATCAACTGTGGAGTGCCTAATGCTGTAACTCTAGGCCCTGGTGTTCACAGATTCGGACAATCATATTAATCATCGATTAATCATAAATCAGCCCTTCAGATGCTTTTATATTGAAACAGATGTAGATTTCTTTCTAATTTTCCTCTTCTTTCCATAGCCCAGGCCATTAAAAAAGTCCATGAAGTTCCACTTCCCTTTGATTTTCTGTCCAGTATCTCAGTCCATAGAAATATTAAAGAAAGTCCACTGACATACCTGGCAAAGTTAAACAAAATACCTGAACACAGTGAAAAGTGAGTGACTGCAACCTCCCACGGTGAACGAGCTGATGTACATTTTTAGACCAATCCTTGAAAGGTCACGGCACCATTGTAAAGGGTGGGTCTGGTCTGCCTTGGTCTAATGGCTGGATACACATCTATTAAGCCCTAGTTTGTTCTCCTGTGTTGTGTTCAATGGTTGCGGTGGCTGAAGGTAGGACTCGGACCACAAACTGCGACTGGTTGTACTCTTTACTGCAAGGTGGTTCTGTACAAATCAAATAAACGGGCGTAAACACACGGATTTGTCAAATATATATTCCTCTACTTTTGAAGACACGTCTACAAGTGATTCTGCAACAAATGCCTCCCTCTTCTCAGCCTCAGTGTCATCGATGTTTTTCTCCATTTCCGGTGCATCTTCCCTGCTTTTTTTGTGAAGTGAAGATTGAAGACCTTCTTATTTATAACCCAGGATCATAATGCGTGTCAGTTGGATCATTGCTAGTATTTTCTGAACTAGATAAAATTATATAAATGTCAAATTGCATGTGTCGCTTCTAAAAATAGATGTGTTTAATATGAGCAATCTTGCCGAATGAGATACTTAAAAAATATAACCAGTTAATTTCAGAAAGCCAATATTTTTACTCCAAAGTATCTCAGTTTATAAAATGTCTGATTACTGACCTGACAGGAAGTGTACACTAACACCATCCTTGAGTTCGTGGACGACGCCACCATCCTGGTGGTGAGTGTATGTAGATGTTACCGGAGCGCCCAGGCATGGAACACCAGACTCAAAAACAGCTTTTTACCCCAGGACATCAAGCTTCTCAACCAGCAACACCAATCTCATTGACTTTACATTAACATTTATAACATTGATACTATTCTGATTATTTAACTACTTCTGGATGTACATATGCTATATTTCATATGCTTTATTTAAATATTCTGGATATATATGCTTCTGATTCTCATTCTTATCTATTTTTCTACTATTACAGTACATGCCATATGCCATATTCCGCTACTGCTGCCCTCACTTGTGCCCTTAATTACTAGTATGTTTAAAATACTCAATCTTCAATACTTCTGGATTCACCATTACATTTGATATTTTTTGCATGATTATGTATATTGTATTATCTTATTATCTTGTGCTGTTCTTGTGACATGGCACAATTTCACTGTTCAGAATGGCCCTGTGTTATGAATCCAAGGCATAGGGCCAGAAAAGATGGGCCACAGAGGAGCACCTGAAAAAAGAGTTAAAGAGACATTCAGGACGTGTCTGAAGGTCTGGTCAGAGATGCAGCAACATTAGTGGACAGGGCTGAATGCAAGGA
The DNA here is from genome assembly GCA_900312585.1 of Malacocephalus occidentalis. Classification (NCBI taxonomy): domain Eukaryota; kingdom Metazoa; phylum Chordata; class Actinopteri; order Gadiformes; family Macrouridae; genus Malacocephalus; species Malacocephalus occidentalis. The sequence continues at coordinate 8,329 of OMOU01075808.1, read as the reverse complement.
ATATGGCAAAGTCTAATGCTTTCAGAAAGAGTCACAAGGAGAATTTGGCTTAGCTTAGGACCCTAGAAGAACACATTGTGGCCAAGGGAGCAGAGCTTCAAAGGTTGTTCTTATCGTTCTGGACACTTTCATTACTCTATTCTTTTTGCAATGTCAGAAATTAAGATAAGATGAGATAAGATAGAACTTTATAATAATGTATTCATCTATTAATTAATATATTATAATAATTCATGTACAGTGTATAAGCCTAAAATAAATAGAAGATAGGTAAAATATATTTTGTGAAATAATAATAATAATAATAATAATACATTGAATAGAAGTAATAGAATAATACATTTACAGTGTATAAGCCTAATAAAGTTACAAAATATTTAAGATATCTTCAGTAAAAATGATGAAAGGTACGATTGCAAGGTAATATTGGGAAATAGAATATTAAGAAGAATATTGCACATGATGTTTGAAAATAATATTGCAAATGAGGTTGGAGAGTACTATTGCACATGATATTGTTCTCTGTGTCCGTTGTTTCAACTTCCCTTCCCACAGAGGTATATAGTTTGATGGCCACTCTACACTGGCAGAAAAGACCTCCGGCAGTATTCTGTGGTGCACCTCTCTAGTCTCAGTCTACGAAGGTGAAGGTCTACTGAAGGTGACTCCAGTGTGGCGTGCAGGGGATGAGAGACATTGTCCATAATACTGAGCAGTCAGCATCCTCCTCTTGGAGACCTCCACCAAAGAATCCAGTTGCACTCCCAGGAGAGAACCCGCTTTCCTTATAAGATTATTGAGTCTATTAGCATGGCTGCCTTCACCCTGCTGCCCTAGCACACAACCGAGTGATAAAACATCTGCAGCAGACGTTGAAAGATCTGAGTCTCCGGGGAAAATACAGAACCTCTGTGTTTTTAGCCCAGTCCATCTGATTGTCTATGTGGATGCCCAGTTATGTGTGTTCCTTGAAAAATGTCCACCTCAGTGCCCCTGATGCTGACTGGTTTTGGATGGGTCCGTTCCTTCCAAAAATCCACCACCAGCTCCTTAGTCTTTGTGACGCAGGTGATTTAGTCCACATCACTCCACAAAACTATCCACCACACCGCTGTACTCAGACTCCTGTCGCTTGCTGATAGCCACAATGAGTCTTTCCGTAAACGGTGGCAAAAATCTGAGGTCTAGAGTGTGAACAGGAATGGAGACAGGACTTTCCCCTGAGGTACTCTCATGTTGCTTACTATTGTGTCTGACACGTTGCTCTGCAACCTCACATACTGTGGCTGACCTGTAAGGTAGTGATAGTGGTCCAGGCCAGTAGTAGAGCATCCACTTGCATGTTGAGTAGTTTAGTCCCACGGCAAGAACATAAAGCTCACAAAGCTGCCTGCCTTCTCCAGGTGAGTACAAGCCCTGTGCAGCAGAAAGATGATGGCATTTTCCACTCCAATGCGGGATTGATAACAAATTGCAGGGGGTCTAGTAATGGTTCGACTAATGAATGGACATGTTTCAAGACTAGCCACACACAGCTGAATAGCACATACTTTGAGCACTCTGGCGCTGAGGCCGTCAGGCCCTGCAGCCTTGCCTGGGCATAGTCTACTGAATTATCTTCTCAAATCCTCCGCAGTGATGGTGATTGACACTGGAGAGTTGTTTGAGAGCTCCGATGGGGGAGGGGGGCAAGAGGGCTGAGGTGAATGGATAAGAACCAGGAGAGTCATTGAGGACAAATGGTTAGATAAGGGTGACGGGGCGGACAAGGGGTGTTGAGGTGAATGGCAAAGAGGAGGAATAGACAGGCATGTTGAAGAAAGATTAGAGGGAGAAGGGGGAAGTTAGGGGAGAAGCTTGGGGGAGGATGGGCATCAAACATGTGAAGGAACAGATTTAACGCATGGGCCTCATCCAGATCTCCCTCCATCCCCTGGATGGTCTTTGTTCCATGGCCAATGATGGTTCTCATGCCACTCCACACCTCCCTGGTGTCTTTCTGCTGACGTTTTCTCTCAAGCTTCCTCCTGACACTCAAACACTCCTTACTCTTTGTGATAATTTCCCTCAGTTCTATCTGCACCTTCTTCATCTCCTCCTTGTCTCCACTCCTGAAGGTCGCCTTCTTCATGTTCTGTAATGCTTTGATGTGTGCAGTCTTGGTTGGGATCGTGCTGTCTGCAGAAATTAAATAATGTAGTTTGTGAGTCCATCTATGTCCTGCCCATGTGCATTACAGAGAACATCCCAGTCTGTCATCTCAAAACAGACCTGGAGAGTCTCTTCTGCTTCTTGTGATCTCTGTACAGTTCTGGTGATCTGGTTGCCGCTGGACTGTACGTTTATAGAGGGGTCTAGGGTAGACCAGGTTGTGATCTGATCTGCCCATGGGAGAGAGAGCTATGGAGCTGTATGCTTCCTTTACATTAGCATACAGCCGGTCCAGTGTTTAAAAGTGGGTAGGGTTGTTCATATATTGGTTGCAGTGTCTGTAGTCACTAATGTAATGTTCACAGAGTTGGTGACAGCAGCCCGCAAACCATTAGCTGTCGGATAATGGCCTGGGAAAACTCTCAAGTAACACGGACGGAGACTCACTGCTAGCAGTTCAATGTCTGGGCTGCACACACGTTCTTTCACTGTCATATGTCCAAAGTAACCGTATAGATCTGTCCACTTTTTAGTTTTATGATGAAGCATAATTCATCTTCATCATCATCTTCACCTTTTCACTAATTGCCATGGTCATTATACTTGTGTTTATTGCGTCAATAATGGTTCATTCATCGACCGCATCGACTATGCATGTTACGGTAGACTGAACTTGAACACAATATGGTAGACAGGGAGTTAACTTGGTTGGAGCTGGAATCATTCCAGATCCAAGGCAATATTATTGACATCCTAAATACTAAACCTCTGTCTCCAAATGCTTTATCGCATTTTGTCAAAGGGCTGAACTACTGGCATCTATGGTCGTGGTGATAGCGGTGACAAATGGTTCATCCAATCACCGTGCCATCCCTTTTCTAAGGTTTCAAAGGATGACTTCCCAACCATCTGGCACATCAGTTTAATATTGATGAGCCATTGCAAGTAAAATCTATCCACTGGAATCACATGTGAGAGTGTCTGCTCAGATACAGACAAACGGGAGCCTATTAGTCGCTATTGTCCACCACGCCACTCCTTCCAACCAGAGGGCACTCCCACATTGTAACATAAAGGAATCTATATGTCTCTTAATGGCTCATCAACAGGACAACTTGTGGTAAAATAGGGGCCCTTTAATTGTAATAAATACACTGACATACACTGAATTGATGATGAAACATCCTCATGGACTTAAATAGTATACAAAGAATAGATCTCTGTATTTAAACGTAATGCTTTTTCATGATGTTTTTTATGTTTTCTTTTCCTAGTTGGTTATACGACAAGTGATCTGGTTTTCATGTGGCAGTCTGATCCCGTTCAGATGGACGAAATTGCATTGCCACAGTTTGATATCAAACAAGAAGATATTAAATATGGAAACTGCACAAAATTTTACCAAGGAACAGGTTTGTAATTAAATTTTTGTATTCCTAAATATGCATGACATTGTGATATAGTGCTTGCACGACATAGAGAAAAATGAGGGGTTACCAAGGTCCACCTTACACCGGAGCCTGCCACAGCAGCCAGTACCACATACTGAATCCATCTTGAGAATGAGAGAAGGAAGAAGGAATCCAAGGCATAGGGCCAGAAAAGATGGGCCACAGAGGAGCACCTGGAACAACGTATTGAGAGTAGAAAAGCCATTCAGGAAATGTCTGAAGGTCTTGCCAGAGATGCAGCTAAGTTAGTGGCTGAATGCAAGCAGGATGGCAGAGCTATTAGTAAGTCCAATGATTAATCATTAACATCAACCTTTCTAATAATATTATTACCAAGCATGGTACGAATTCTTATTTAGAATAATTGGCTGAAAAGAGGCAAAACACCTATTGAAACAGCCACTGGGATCATACAATATTAAAACTGATTGGTCAGACAAACACAGAGACACAATTATAAAACCAAGGAGTAGCAGACACACATGAGGCAACAAACCAAACAAATGAAGACAGGACTGCATACCAGATGTAGTCCTGAAGCACACATCACAATTACAAATAGGAAAAAAATGGCAAAAGACAATGACAAATTGCTAATAACATTTGCATTATTTGTGTTGCCTAAACCTAACCAGGTAGTTTTGTTGCCTAAATTTAACCAAGACACTAAATCTAACCAAACTGTGTCTGAAAATAATATTTTCTATAAACAAGAAAAGGATACATAGACAAACCCTGGTCTCCTGGGTGAACATCTTGCGTTTGACCCATTCATCCACCACAACCGCCTCCCTACATGTACAAGATTCAAGGTCGCTTTATTGCCACATGTAACAAGTATTCTTCTGAACATAAGTTCTAAAACAATTGGTGCAAAATAGGTAAGTACAGTAAAAGGTGACAGGTAAGAGTAGCAATACTGTAACAACTAGCCTGAGTCAGAGATTTAGCTGTTCCACCAGCAGCTTTATTTTACATACACACCCAGTATTAGTCCTGTGACTGAACATGCCCCCCACCGACCCATTGACCACTGTCTCTGCCTCCTGGTCGGGGAGTGCGTACACCTCTGGCCATTTGGTGAAGTAGTCGATTGCAGACAGGACATAGTGGTTCCCTTTTTCGGAGCGAGGTAGAGGACCCACCACATCCACGGCCACCCTTTCCATTTGGGCTCCAATGTGGAATTGTTGGAGCGGGGCTTGAGAGCGTCCAGGGGGGCCTTTGGGAGCCGTACAGGGGTCGCATCGGCGGCAGAAGTCCAAGGGTCTTAGTGACTCCAAAATGTCCCGACCCGGCTGCTCCATGCATGGCTCTGAGTACCTCCGCCTGCAAGCCCTTTGGGACCAGCATCTGCCACCGCTCTTCCCCTAATGCTGGCTGCAGGCCCTTTGGTGGTTGCGGAGAACCTTGACACCGTCTCCCACGGAGGCCGCTGCTGTGCCTCCACCCACTGCATTACCGGCCGTAGGTCCCAGTCCTGCTCCTGCTGTTGCCTCCACTCTGCCAGGCCTATGCTTTGCAGTCCCCGGTAGATTACCTCCTCCTGTGGAGAGGGGGCACGACCTCCTCCTTCTCTTCCTGCAGCTCTCTCTCTCTCTGGACTCTCTCCGCTCACAGTACCGGGACCTATCTGATGCGCATTGTCTCTGGCTGTAGACAATGGCCAAAATGCCTCTGTAGAGCTCCTACCAAGGCGTCATAGTTATGTCTGTCTTCCGGGGTGAGAAACAGAAGGCAGGACAGAGCATCATCCGTGAGCTATAATGTAAGCTGTAGAGCCTTAGTCTCCCTTCGGCCGTGGACAAAAGTTCAAATTGGGCATGGAAAGCCTCCCAGTCTGATCTGCCAGAGTACTTTGGTGTTTTTACGGATGTAGCTGGGCGATGGTGCCGCCATGTCTTCTTATCTCCCGTGGCTCGACCGGTGCATCGTTTTGGATTGGAGGAGGACCAGCGTGAAAAGCCACCGAGGGAGTCATGCCGGCTTCCATAGCCTTCCATCTCTCCAGCAGCCATCCTGAGACGACACTTTGCCTCGTGCGAAGCTCTCTGGCCATGTCTTCTGTCCAACCGCATGCTCCGTCTTGCTCGTCACTCCATTCTTCCCTCTTTACACGTCGGGGTACTCTATGAGTGGACGACAGCTACTCACTAGCAATGCTAGGCTAGTTCCAACAGGATAAAATGTTCTGTCCGAAGTCACTTCTGACACCAGTATAACAACTAGCCGGAGTCTGAGCTTCAGCAAAACCCGGACAAACCCAAAACAACACAGACCCTCCCTTCCCATCCTCTCACCCAATCACCCGCCTGCACATTCTTTGATCCAACATGCCGGCTACTGATTGGCTGAGAGACGGGAGTTCTCCTCTGATGTGCTACCCAGCCTTTACTGGGTCGCTACAATACTATGATGGGTGGTGCAAACATTTAGTAGCGTACCCGCATGCATTACAGTAATATTTATTTATAATAGCATCAAAAATCGTCAATATAATAGCAATAGTAAAGTCAGGTACAGGTAATGCCCACGATGATGGGGACTGCCACGGAATAGTGACTCTGAAGTTTGCTAACCTCACTGTAGAGTTCACTCTACAGTGGGTGAATGTACACCACTGCCATGAGAATTTCAGAGATTTCAGGGGCAAAACTTGATTGCCAGTAATTCCAGTCTAGGTGAGCAGTGATGTGAAAAGACCTGAATGTCCGTACACCAGTTGTTGATCAAGCAGCAAACGCCCCCACCTTGGTTTGTACATACCCCTGCAATGGTATGTATTTAAAAGTATAAGATAGTAGGCTACATCTTCAAACGGCTTTCAAATTAAAGTAGATAGTTCAAATACACCAAGTACAGTCATGTAAGCCTACATCTTACTATAGTTAAAATTATGAGGCTATAGCTGAAAACAGTATTGTGCTGTTTACATAATAATAAGGTGCCAATGGTATTGAATAGAAACAATAGAATAATACATGTACAGTGTAAAAGCTTAATCGTGTTACCAAAAAAAAAGTTTATTGTATTAGTAGCATTCTAGGAATTGTGATGGGGTGGTTTGGACTCAGATGCAGAACAACCAGATGCGGGGTGGAGATACAAGGTTCTTTATTTCCAAGGAAAGAAGGCAGGAATCATGGTTGACAGGAGTAGCAGGTTTCGGTGTTCGGCAGGCAGCTGATCAGGCCGAGGTACAGGTAAGCAGTTGACAGGTGGATCGTCGGGGACAGGCCGGGTCCGGGTACCGGGAAGACAGGAAACAGGAGAAGTTGTGGTGCTGATGTGGGGTTGGCGGGTGGATCGTTGGGGACAGGCCGGGTCTGGGTATCAGGAAGACAGGAAGCAGGAGGAGGGCGTCATACAACCACAGATGCGTAGAACGGGGATCGGGAACAACAGGTTGACGGCGTTCTCCAGGGATCAGGCAGGAAGAACAGGTCGGGGACAGGCAGGTTCGGCAACAGGTAATCGATCCGGAAAATGCTGGAGAGTCTTGCGTACATAGCAGAGATACAATCTGGCAGGGTGCGTGTGGAACGGTGGTGTGTATATAGGAAGGCAGGTTTGAGTGGAAACAGTTGGAGGTGATTGGACTGATTGAATGATTGAATGATTGAAAGATTGAAACTCACGGAGATGGCATGTGGATCATGACAGTCGCCATCTGTCCATCATTTCCTCCCTGTCCAACCTCAATCTGCCCACCGGCCTCTCTCCCTTCAGCCACTGTCCTCGCCACTCTATCTTCACCATCTGTTGCCATGACGTCACTATCTATTCCCTTATTCACCCTACCTTTACCTGAGCCGTTCTCCCTAATTATATCAATATAATTTTCTTTATCCTCCACTACAATATCTACATTCTCTTCATTACCCTTCACCATACTAACATCACCTGCTTCGTTATATCACACCACAGTATCCTCACCTGTCTCCTTCACCACAGTGTCTTTTTTTGCCTCCTTCACCACAGTATCCTTCCCTGGTCCAGCTGAGTCCACATTACTCGTGTTGTCTTTTGGTGCTATTGGTGTTTGATCAGTGGCCTCTGCCTCCTCCCTCTCAGGGCATGCTCTAATCAGATGGCCTTCCATCCCACACCCAAAACACTTCATGTGTTCTGCAGTGGGATATATTGTGTAGTTAAATTCATCTATCCTGAATTTAAACATTAAACTTAGTTCGGAGTTGTCTTTTAGGATCATGTATACTTGCCTTCTAAAAGACACGTTTTAGTAGGGGTGACTTGCATCCCAATGGCATCATTTTTATGGGAGAGATAATATCTGCCCATGCCTTGCCAACTCTCTCTCCAACGCTTCGTTCCTAAGGAACGGGGGACGTTGGACAGAATGACTTTTAGCGGGGCTGACCAGCGGCAGCACGGGAGTAAACGTGTCATGTATAACAACGCTTCGCTCTACAACCTCATTCACTTTATCGATTGTTTCTAAAAAAGATGACAACGGCGTTGTTCATCCGCGCCGCGGATTTCACGCTCCCGTGTCCCACAACTTCTCTGACCACCAGCCCACATTCCTCCACCGAGCAGGTGACCACCGGAGACAGCTTCACTGCGTGCCGCGCGTCAGCCCCTCCAACCCCGTGCCTCCGCCTACAGCAGCCGGCATGTCGCCCGACGGGGCGGTTGCTGACGCGCCCGCACCAAACTACACCACAGTGCGCAAAATAAAACCCCAAACTTCACCAGTGAACTAA
>OMOU01075805.1:0-20550 GCA_900312585.1 Malacocephalus occidentalis | reverse complement strand
AATAGAACTCAAATGAAGACAAGGATAGCCAATACAATTCAATGACAAGTATAATAATAATAATAATTACCGGACGGACAACCCCCCGTCTTTATTGTCGCAGCTAACACCATGCCTGTACACCCGTGCACGGCGGCCCTCCCAACCCACCCCACACACACACACACGCCCCCTAGGTGTCGCCGTGAAATTGGTCCTCCGCTTTTAACCCATCCGGTCAGGCCAGGAGCGGTGGGCAGCTGGTGCAGCGCCCGGGGACCACCTCGATCCAACCGCCGCTGGTCAGGCGACGGTCTTCTTCCATGTTTTTAGAGGGGTTATATATACAATGTATATATATGGAGGAACCCCAGGGAGCACGGGGAGAACATGGAAACTCCACACAGAAAGGGCCGTTCACGAATCACATGTTTAATAAGTCTTTAATAAGTCTGAATAGACTAAATAATTTACTGTTAGTTTTATCTGTTAGTTTAGTCAAATATGTGTGTCTTTTTACATTTAACTTGCATCAATGGATACTTCCAAAATGTAACCAAAACGTTCTGTTTGTTATTTAGGTCCACGAGTACCTGAGAAGCAAGCTGTGTTCCCTCTATGAGAACGACTGCATATTTGACAAGTTTGAGTGTGTCTGGAATAGTTCAGATAGGTAAGCCTGTAAAGGTAGGGATGTGGGACAATCTGTGTTGTATTCTTCAACCCCAAATCTCCTGAAACATACATGTCCAAGAGACAACCTCACCTCTTCTTTTCTCTCCCCCTCCTGTTATCCTCTCCTCCTCTTTGCTCTCCTTCTCCTCTTTCTCTGCTCCTCTCATCTCCTGGTCTCCCTCCCTCAGTGTGATCATGACAGGGGCATACAACAGCTTCTTCCGGATGTTGGACCGGGAGACCGGGAGGGGTGTGACCTTGGAGGCGTGGCGTGAGAGCAGCAAGCCACGTGCTGTGCTGCGCACGAGGCGCGTCTACACCGGTGGCAAGCGGCGCCGTGGCGACGTGGGCGTGGACAGCCTGGACTTCACCAAGAAGATCCTCCACATGGCATGGCACCCGTCTGAGAACATCATTGCCATTGCCGCCACCAACAACTTGTACATCTTTCAGGACCGTGTCAGCCCAGACACACACACACAGTGACACGAGAGATGGACCAATGAACCCTGATTGGAGGCGAGGGAGGTGATAATTACATGTCACGAAAACAAGTGACTTGAAGATCTGGACTAGACTGGTTTGCTCTGGCTGAAAGGGAAGTCCTCAGTTTAAAAGAGAGGATGAGGGGCAAAAGACTGGGCAAGTGAGGCACACACACACACACACGTTTCTTTAAATATGAACCAATTCTAATCCTAAACAGATATCATCCGCTATCCACTCTGCCAACAGACATTAAGGAATGTACTATATATAACAAAGAACGAACAGCGCAGGAACACCAACCCCACTGATTTGTTTTGGAAACTCTCGCGACGAAGTGTTAGACCTGAGACCTGACCTTGCAGCCCCGCCTCCAATGTGAATGCAAGGGGCAAATCCCCACAAGTAGTAAAACATCTTAAATGTGTTTCCACAATGGCAGAATATTTGAACTGGTCCTACTGTGAAGCTCTGAGTGGCAACAGTATCTTACCCATTGCTATGTATCTCCTTTTTAGAGCAGTGCTCTCGGGGAAATCATGCATATCGCTGATAAAACAGGCCATATTCAATTTGCAATAATAATCGCACATCAAAAAACATGAATGCTGCAGTTGATTTATTCATTTTTGCTCCAAAACACAAGTATCCCTTCCACAGATATAAATGCAATCCAACATCACATTGACTGTAAATACTTCTAGTAGTGTTGTTTTTTTCTAACCGTAACCAAGTTTGGCTCAGGCGAGCTGGCTCGTAGTTGAGGCTATTAATGTAGTGTCCATGCTGCTGGGATCTCATTTATCAAACAGTTATTCTGGGACAGGTATATTGAGTCTAAACTGTAAAAATGAAGTTTTTATTATGGGTGCAAGGTCTGTATGGTTCTAAATAAGGAAGAAAAAGGTGTACAGCACATCAACTGCTTTCCACTCGACCATTATGAACATATTGCTTTATCAAAGATGTTTAGTGTGTTGAAGGTGATGATCCCAGTTATTTTATAATGTGACAGACCACTAAAGGGGATTGACAGCAGGTTCTGAACTACCTATGAGACTAAGTTGGAGTTAAAGCCATGTGTTTAAGTACACTTTGAGAAGGAGTCTAACAATCAAGTTGAGGATGGATTGCAGCCCAAATAGCCCAGTTTTATAAATGAGGAGACCCTGATTCAGCTATTGAAGTTGCTGCTGTTTACGGATGTGTTCAGATTGTCAGGAATGTAGCTACACTAGGTATTGTTGCCCTTAGTAACTTTTACTTTGAATCATGTCATGTAAATGTCACACAACGAGCACATATGGCCGTGCAGTGCTCTGGACAAGGTGCTGCCAGCTTTTGAATGCACATCAACAAGGGGATGTCTGTATCGGTCTGAAGGGATTGGGATAATGAGACTAATCACATTGTTTACAGTGATACACTTTGTTTTTCCAAGTGCCCTTGGTCCTGTTAAGAATATCCTAATCTGTAGTTAGGAGTCCATAGAAGGTTGGACAGAATTATTGTAAATCACCATTTGCAGTAATTTTGTAAATCAAAAATGTTTCCAAACATTCTACATAATGTTTGGAAACACCATGCACCATAGAACAATGGTACGTGAAAATTGATCACACTGACTGTTATCACTACTGTATCACTGGTAGAACTGTTTTTCCTACGTGTGTGTATCTGTAATGTCATGCTATGTCCATACTACACAACACACTTTACAACATCACGAGAAGACAATATTGCTACATGACACTGGTAAAAACAACAACAACCACAGCAACCACCAGAACACAGCTGATCCACGCATCACATGGCTTGCAGGGCTCTGTCCCTCTACCAGTAGGTTAGGGTCCAGAGCAGCTGGACTGTCATCACATACCGCCACACAACTTGACAAACCTATGGGAGAACTTGTGTTGAGGAGCACAGCAGCAGCTGCATGTTGCTATTACTCAATGCTACTAGCGTGTATATCTATCATTACTTTGAAATAAGAAAAAAAACGAACACAAAAATGGCTCAGTCAAATGAGTTGGATGAAATGAAGGTGCATTAATAAAATATATGATGAACAAACATGTTATTGGTGTTCTTCATGTTATGGTTATTACTGAAGTTGCATATGCTTTTAAATCCATCTCGCAGCACAACTTTTATGAAAATGATTTGGTCAAAGTTAAATAAATAATCTGTGTCAAGGCATAAACCATGTAGAACAGGACAGTTAAATATGAGTAGTTTCATTACAACAAATTCTACTGAATGTGGAGGAAGTTATCTCAACTACTTACACTGCCGGGGGACTAATCAAAGCAACTGAGCTTCTGTTAGAAAATGAAGAAAAATATATAAATCTCGGAAAAATCCATGATCTACAATGTTTTCACTGAGGCTTTAAGTGAGTGAAAGGATTGTAATCTATAAGGCTCTCAAATATTTGCAGTTTTCAAATTTGTGGGACAATCATTTTTGAGGCAAGTTGGAAACCCTAAAAAAAATTCATTGACGTCATTAATAAATACATCAATATAGACCAAAAAATATTAAGACAAAAGAAAAGGAAAGCAATAAACATCAGCATACACAAAGATGCACTCACACACACACACACACACACACACAAACACACGCCCACACCCACACACAATTCTTCCGCTCTGCCATCTGTATTGGTCGCTTCTATCAGACATTGATATTTGCAAACAAGAATGGTGAAAAGAAGAACTCAAAGGCAAACTTCATGGCTTGCAGGGTGTTGCGTCTCCAGTTCCTCTCAATCTTCACCTGCCTTCCTCCGGTCAGAGGGGAAGCGGCACAGTCCAGGCAGTGGATGGCTTTCAGTTCAAACATGGGAGCCTTGGCACCCAAGCGGCCCTCCAGCTTGGTACTGAACTCCACCACATCCCCAGGCTTCAGGTTGAGAAGGACCTGCTTGAACTCGTGGCTGGCCAGCAGTATAAGGTCCTTGCCCGGGTCCTCCGCCCCATCTCCCTCGCTCTGGATCATCCCCACCGTCACCTCGAAGCGGAAGCTGTCGAAGCGTTTGACGTGACACGAGTGCTTGGCCACGGCCTTTATCTCACACAGCTCCTCTTCCTGCATGCGTAAAATTAACGGCATTGTGTCCGACAGCAGTGTAGCATTGACTGCCGTGGAGTTCACCAGCATGGAATTCACCTCACACTTGGGGTAGGTCTCACCGTAGAGGCATCGCAGCCAGTCCCCCATAAAGATAGGCAGGATGTTGATGACGGACTGGGCACCATTTTCCGTGTCAGCCAGGCGGACATGCTTGAAGCGCCCGTTCCAAGTGACCCGGTGACCCTCCAGGTGGCTGCAGAACATCTGGGTCTGGGCCATGCCTTTGGTCTGCCAGGCAGGGGGCCCACACAGCTGGCCATACTGGTTCCAGGTCAAGGTGGAGTTGTACACCTTCAAGCCCTCGGAGTGGTACACATACATCCAGAAAAACAGAACCACCATGGAGACACAGAAGAGGATGAGCTTGACCACACCACCATGTGTCAGTGAGCGCAGGACGTCCAGGATGGAGAGGCTGAAGCGCGTCCAGAGGCGCAGGGTGACGGGGACGGCACACAGGGCCAGCGTCACCAGCATCTTGGTCAGTTCGAACTCCAGGAACCACTTGACCAGCTGGATGAGCAGCATCAGGGCCAGGCCTAAGGCCAGCACAGGGAGGGCAAAGAGCAGGAGAAAGTAGGCCACGCAGGTACGGATCAGACCCACAGCGGAGGAGTTCCGGAGCAGCACTACAGAGAACTCCCACCACATGAAGCACACCAGATAGGGCACCAGGAAGCAGTAGGTGCCCCGGAAACCACGGCTCCTCGCCATGCTGAGAGGTGCGACATCATATAATTATTATTCCAATTATTCCAATGCAGAAAGTGTTTCCATATAATTATATATATACAGATGCAATGTGCATTCAGATGCAGAACAATGCACTCAACAAATCATTCTGCTCACCTGAAGAACAGGTAGAACAGATAAACATACAACAGGCAGGGCAGACTCAGCTTCAACACCACAGACTCCCCTAGTGGCAGGGTAGCAAAGGTGCGCCCCAAAACGCGAAGGGCCATCTTCTCTGGCAGGAATCTCGTCAGGTCGCACAGAGATGATGCTACCTGGCAGGGAAATGTTTCCAAGCACACGTAATTGAGGAATATGCTTCACATAATACCATGAATTAATGGAAAATAATGAGAAATACTGAGAAGGAATATGTATCTGCCAAATTTGCCACACAAGCATCACAGGATCAATGTTCTCTTTAACAGGAAAATGATGGAGTATTTGTTTGAAAAGAGCAAACGGGGAGGTGATTATTATTATATTGACCAAGAGGCCGAAGCTCCGTGGCTGCGCTCTGCTCGCTGAGGTGAGCTCCAGGGCAATGTTAGATTGTTATTGTATGAAGATTTGTATGAACCACAGTGATATATTGCTGTCTCTTTCAACCAATGTATACTTTGTCATTTGCTTTGGATAAATGTGGCTGCCAAATGCCCTAAATGTAAATGTAAATGCAATGTAATGCCTATAGATCAACTGCTAATGGATAAAATGTGTTCATATTTGTCGATGAACAATGAATTTCCCAGGATACCTGAATATATAAATACCTATATGAAATACAATAGGTAGAGATACTGGGTGAATACAAGAATCGAGATTCAAGAATTCCCAATGAATTCATAATTATAATAACCCTAAACCCTACAAAAAGGTATCTAATTACAGATAATCTGTAATTAACAATGATGTGTGAACTCTGACCTCTATGACCATGGCTCGCCGTGCATAGGTGGCCGCCAAGGGACTGAGGCTCATGTAGCTGATGACGAAGAAGAAGATGGCTACAGTGGACAGCTCTGAACAAGGGATCCACAACTTGTCCGCTACAGGGAATGAGAAAATTACGAAGAAGACGGAGAGGATGAAATACAGGTGTGGTTCTAGATTGTTCCAACCAAAGTTACTCTCAGCCTGCTCCACGTCCAACCCTGGTTCAAAGCGGGTGAGGAGGGCCGTGAGGGCACTGAAGTTCTCCCAAGTCTGGGAGAGAAAAGATAAGCAAAAGGGCCTGACATTAGTTTCCTTTTCAGAGAAAGAAGTGAGACCAAATTGCCAATTGAACATCTGCTATGGGGATTTTAGCCCAAAGCATAAGCATTTATCTATTTCTTGAAGCTTATGGGTTCCATCTAAAAGACTGACCTTGCTACTTTGGAACACCCGCAGTGTGCAGATGATCATGGAAATGAAGGACAGGTAGAAGACCAGCAAGGGGATGATGAAGGCAAACAGGTCCACGTTCAGGTTGCTGATGATGAAGAAGAAGATGAGGGCATTGACGTGCTGCGTGGGGATGATAGTGCTCAACCACTGGACACCGGCACGTGACGCCCAGTCCACCAGGTGCTCCTTCACCTCGACTATGATGTGGAGGGGATACTGCAGCATCTGGCCATGCATGTGCAAACAAGGGGTACACAGCACAGTACAGCATTTCAGGAAGATCTATGGACAAATATCAGAAAAGTGATTGACTTAGGTGAAATTAAGGAGCTGTGAATCTTGTTTTGCACATCTAAGCAAGATTCTGATAGAAATCTAAGCTTTGAGTCAAATAAAAATATGCACGTTAGTCACCATATTGTTATTACTTTATCACGTCAATAACTTTCAGTCTGACTGAACAAACATGATTGAGTTTAGCTTTTGACCGATCAAACGTTCAGAAAAGAAAAGAAAAACAAATGAACAAAGCTGTAACAATGAGCACACACAACTCGACTAGGAACAAGTAGAAGCATTACCATGAGGTGTGACTTCATGGCCATGGCTCTCTTCAGTGCTCCGCTTGGCTTGGTGTCCAGCAGCATCCCTCCCTGGGCCAGACCCCAGGAACCCTTTAAGGCCTTTCTCCCTGCTTCTGGTATCAGGACTGAGTTCTGCTTTAACACACACACATACGCACTCAAGATTGATTCAGGTTTTTTTGACATCCCTACATCTTTCAGCTTGCCCATATCACAGCTAATGCAGCAAATGCTATACTACCCCCATGGGGATTGTACAATCAAGGGAAATGTATTTCCCGTTATTCACATAAACTATTAGATCTTTTATACACTGAACAAAAAAGAATAATATATAGAGCGATATAGAGTAAGCTTAGGTTAGGTTAGGTGATATCTAGAACAAGAACAAATTGTTTCGATGATACAAATTATAATTTGAATATTTAATTAGGCTTTGAAGATTGATAATTCATTTTTAATTGGCGAGGACACCTCACTAAGGCCGACAAGGGGCTTATCATAGTGTCATTCAAATCTGTCACAGGGAAAAGTAGATCACAAGCCGAAAAAGTGTGGGCGCCCCTGGTCTAGAGGAACTGATCACTTGGGCTCACATAAGTTTCAAGCCAGTGAAATCCAGATCTCTTGGACTAAAGAAGGGCAAGACAGGTACCACTTGTTGGAAACCAGTGAAGCCTGGAGAAAGTTTTGAATTTCAGAATTTCAGATTCATGGTGACGCTGCAAGTACTGCAATAGCAGGAGCCAAGTGAACCAGAGGTCTAAGGTAGACATCTAGATGGAGCAACAGAAGTCTTCAAGGGTACCAAGTCTCGGCTGAGATACTGTGGTGAAGGCGCCAGTGACGTGTGGAAGAGCTGGCCAGCATAGAACCACTCTATGACAAGATGATGGGGAAGGATAGGATGACCATGATCCAGGAGGAGGTGCAAGTATCAGTCCAGGAGGAGCAAGCATTAGTCAAAGATGTGTGAGTCAGCTGGATGATTGGACTGCTGCAGCAGGGAGCTTGGACAAGATGGGAGCAAGCAGTGGAGTGAACTGTGTCATAGGCTGAGTTTTGGAAAGCCCTACTGTATTAAGAAAACAGCAGCTTATGGAACCTCTTCCTCTGGGCTGCCCCCAACAGCACAAGACTGGGAGCTGAAGATTGACATGGAGAAGACACATTGAGGTTGATCTCTGTAGCCTTATAGCAGATCATCCTCTTTGAACTCACCGTCCCTTGGGAAGAGCACATCATGTAAGCCAACAAGAGGTACACCAAGCTACTGGAGTAGTGCCACTCCAACGCGTGTCATGCAAGCCGTGGCCCTTTGAAGTAGGGTGCAGAGTATGCACTGGCCAGTTGTCCCTCTGTACAACATGCTAGGCATCACAGAAGCAAACAAGCGAGGACCACAAAGATTGTTACAAAGGTAGCTAAAGTCTTTGTAAGTTGCTTTGGATAAAAGCGTCTGCCAAAAGCCCTAAATGTAAATGTACGTTTATGGAGAGAGAATTGTCTCATAATTATTAATACTATCAGTTCAGTGCAGATCTGGTCAGGTGTTCCAGGGAACGGACCTGGTATGACCATGATCGTCCAGGTACACCATACAGATGTTCCAAGGCAGCCCCATGAGGACAAGTTCCATCATTCTTTGGAATGTGTCTGGTTCACCAATTGGCATGGACCGCAACTGATATAGGCCTCAGCTAGTGGTTAAACCGATCTTTTCTATGTCATTTTCAGCTTCTAGAGTGAATCATCTATATTTGGCAGAGGGTAACTTCACAGTCACACTGTTTAGGTGCAAAATCTCCACAGGCCCGATTTCTTCCTTACTAACACAACTGGAGAGGCCCAAAGACTGCAGCTCTCTTCTTTCACTCCATCTACTAGCAGGTCTATCACTGCCACCAAGTGCTCCTCACTGTGGTGTGGAGATGGGCGAATCCTCGACATGGACATCTCACTAAGCCCGTTACACACATAATGTCTAAATCATGACACATTGGTTTTGTTTCACTTAACAATCATATAACTTGATTCCAAAATGTTTTGTTGCAGTTGAATCATACTTTAACAACAACAATCTTCTCACCTGTGCTCTGAGGCAGCCGGACTGGCCGACAATAAACATTGTACGGGTAGAGATGGCTAATTAATGTATACTCCACAGGATGGAGAAGTTCCATCCATGGACACAGGCTTGGCGGTGCATTCATTCAAGGACGGCCAACTAAAGATAAATATTGGGCTTTAATACTATGGATTTAAATTGTATTGTATTGATTAAACCTAGCAAGAATTCTAACATAAATTATGTTTGTTATGTTGTAATTGGTTATAATAATATGAATTGCATGTATGTTGTTATCCCTGTCACCTGGGGTGGTGGCAGAGAGGAGAGGACCCAAACGCAGGATGAAATCATATAATTTCCAAAATGGAAGACCCCAGACTAGCACAGAGAATGACATGAACCAAGCGGAGTATCTGACAGGCTTGGGGCAGGTACAAATATGGAGACACTAGCGAGGGATGTGGAGACAAGTGCAGACGATTAAGGACGGGAAAACAAACAACAGAAGAATAGGCAGACTACAAAATAAAACATGAAACAATGAACAACCAGATAAACTAAAACACATGGGGAACAGAACACCAGATACAATTTGAAACAACCAAACGGATATAAACTAAAACACACGGGGAAACAACACAAGGAAGTGTGTTCAACGAGAAACAGGGGAACACAAAATGGCTGACAACAGAACTGTCAAACTACAGGTGACACAGAGAGAGATGACTCTTGATAGGTATGTGCGAACACAGAAACTGTAACAACCACCGCCCCCCATGGAGTGAATTATGGGGCTGGTTGACACTATAAGTACTTCTACATGTCAGGTGGCCTAGGAAGTACCCGGAACACGTCTGGGTGTACAGCTGGTCATGATCCTGTTTTGTGGGAATAAAACCTTTCTATCTTTCTACTCTCTTTGTGTCACTCATGCCTGCTCGGCCATCCCTCAAATTATTAATTTACTAATCCAGCAAATGGCGCAAGCTAAACTACCCGGTACGTGGTGAAGCAATATTACACTAAAGGGTATGCTTTATTGTTATTATTGTAATGATCACGTCACTCAAAGTACAGTGGCAATTGGTGTAGGTGAAACATTGAGTGTGTGTCAGGTATGCGAAAATAATACAATTCTTACCAAAGTATTTGAGTTCCATTCCATCACTGAAGAGGAAACCTCAATAGTCACACGCCAATCAGTATTTACGAGTTAAGAATAGCATACCCGTACTGTGATATAAATATGTATGCGTTTGTGCAACTCATCGCACATTCATTCAAATGTCAATTCACAGACACAAGTCAACTTTTATAAGACACAAGTGAACTCCAATTGTGAGACAAATCTCTCTCCATAGAAGTTGCCTCAAGGATTAGGATCAGAATTCTAGGATTGGGCAATATATCAATATTATGTCGATATTTTAGAATGAGTGGTACCTTGCGCTCGTCCTGCTCTTTGGTGTTCTCTGCTTCAGCCCTGTCCCGTCTGCTGCTCTGGGGGGCTGGGGAGGTGATGCCCTGGGCAAACTGTTTAGTGATTTCCACAAAGTCATCCAGGTCCACCAGATCCTGAGCTAAGAACAGGACATATTCATGTATGAATACCCTCTGGTGTACTTGTTCTTTCTTCCTTTTACAGAGAAATAATTACACATGTAGACGATGTATATGAAATGAAAAGCGAACACATACTTACGCTTGCTGCTGACAATGCTCTGTAAAACTTGTTGTGTTTGGCCCACGGTTGGTCCAGGGACGCTACCTGTTAAGAAACCAATTCTTCCTGTTCAGGCTTACATGCACAATATTACAGTTAAATGTGGTAGGTGCATGTGTGTATTTGTGTGTGTGAGACCTACTCTTTGCATGTGGTTATGTGTGTGCGTACATAATGTTTAATATATTTCTAATCTAAGTCCTTATGAATTCTCCTTCCATCTTTCCTTGACTTGATGCAGGTGTTAAGATAAAGTAGTTACTAAAGGTCTCATGATGTATTTTCTGTACAATTCGAATGAGGCTTGAGGCTGCATTCTAATTGTAAAAAAGACACTTCGTAAGTACTTTTGAATTGAAATAAAACAATATAATCGACCAGTATAACAGTCACAAACATGAAAGATATGATTGTCACATTGAGAATGGTAGTGTACGCTCATGGTCCTGTCCGCTCTTATATGAATCCAAGTTAGCATTATGGGGGCACGGTGGCACAGTCGGTAGTGCTGTCGCCTCACAGCTAGAAGGTCCTGGGTTCGATTCCCGCCTGGGACATGGTAGGTTCTCCCCATGTATTCAGTACTGGGATTTTGTGAACAGCCCTTTCTGTGTGGAGTTTCCATGTTCTCCCTGTGCTCCCTTTGTTTCCTCCATATATACACTGTATATATAACCCCTCTAAAAACATGGAAGAAGACTGTCGCCTGACCAGTGGCGGTTGGATCAAGGTGGTCCCCGGGCGCTGCACTAGCTGCCCACCGCTCCTGGCCTGACCATGGAGGAAGATGGCCATGGATGGGATAAAAGCGGAGGAACAATATCACAGTGACACCTATGGGTGTGTGGGGTGGACTGGGAGGGCCGCCGTGCACGGGTGTACATGCATGGTGTGACCATGACAATAAAGACGGGGGTTCTCCGTCCGCTTGTTATTAATGATTGGTTGTTCCGTGAACGGCCAAATGGGCCTGCCACAAGGAACGCCACTATCTCCTATTGTTTTGTCAACATGTTATACAGATATTTTTATATTGTTTCACACATTTTTCTTAAGCTTTAAGAAACTGTGAAATCACAGACCGTCACTGAGTCTTTGTGTTTCCTTTGTATGCAGGTTGCTGCGCTTTATGTTAAATTACTTTGCACCGTGTTTTTTTGGCTCCTACCCATGTAATAACGAGTGTGTTTGGGTGTGTGAAGGTATATGAGTGTATTACCATTACTCTTGTATGTATATGTGTACATGTATGTGTACATGTGTGTCTGTGTGAACTTTATTCAGATTTTGCGTGTGTCTGTCTGCTTGTGTATGCGTGTGCATGTATTTCTGTGTTCATCAGTATGTGAAAATGAAAAAATGAATATCACATTGCATAAGTGTGCGTGTGTGTACCTGGCTTGGTGTTGACTTGACTGACATTTTGTAGCATCTCAGTCACGGCCAACTTCTGCTTCCTGTCTGGGTTCAGCTTCCAGTACATCGACATGGCTGCCTTGCGCACAACCATCTCAAACTTGCTCTCTGTCGACAGTTTGCGCACATCCGCCTCATTATCTTGGGTGATGCCTGAAAACAAAACAAAAACAAAAACAAAAACAACAACAGGGGCCTATTGTAAGTGACAGGTTAGCATATGTTGAAGCTTAAACAAGAGCAAAACTTCCCCCGGGACTGTGGAGAGTTTTGGTTTCACAACAGCTGATTTCAATCACAAGGAAATGTAATACAATGTCTGATAGGTTGAACCTGCAAAATGTGTCTTCATGACAGGCTTCAAAAGCCATCATCTATTGCACCGTGAAAATGTGATTGATCATGGAATGCCCAAGCTCTCATTGCTATTTCATTGCTTTAAAGTTTGGTTGCAGTCGAACTTTGAATGACTGCTTTGAATTATGTTTTTATATGTGTTCTTTATATGCTCTGTAGACTGTTAAATGCTGCTGGGGTTGAAGCTGAAAGAATAATGCTAACATTTTCTTGCACGCCAGAAGCATTATTTTAATGGAATACAAAATAATAATTATTCTCAGAGCTACTTGTGCCTTATTGATGGGGCTGTGATAGTCTATTTATTGCGGAATGCTAACTCTGACCCACGCGTACGCACATTTTAGGAACAGGGGAAATTGGCAACGCCGATAATGAGGTGGTAAATTGAAGACAGATTATATGTCTCATAGAGCGTGTGGATCCCCGGCATCGCTGACTGGTTCTAGGGACATGGAACGTCACCTCGCTGGTGGGTAAGGAGCCGGAGCTCGTGCGGGATGTGGAGCGGTACCAACTAGATATAGTTGGGCTTACCTCCACACACGGCACCGGTTCTGGAACCAAACTCCTGGAGAGGAGCTGGACTCTCTCCTTTTCCGGAGTTGCACAGGGTGTGAGGTGCCAATCCCTGGCTGAGCGCCGCTGTGTTGGAGTTTTTCCCAGTGAACAAGAGGGTTGCCTCTGTGCGACTGCAAGTCACTGGAGGGAAGGTTCTGACTGTTGTGTGTGCTTATGCACCAAGCAGCAGTTCAGAGTATCCGGCCTTCTTGGAGTCCTTTGGGGGCATCCTGGAAAGGGTTCCATCCGGGGACTCCATAGTTCTACTGGGGGACTTCAATGCGCATGTGGGTAATGATGGAGAAACCTGGAGGGGGGTGATTGGGAAGAACGGACTGCCCGATCTGAAAAAGAGTGGTGCTTTGTTGTTGGACTTCTGTGCGAGTCATGGACTGGCCATAACAAAAACCATGTTCGAACATAGGGTGGCCCATAAGTGTACCTGGAACCGGACCACCTTATGCCAAAGATCAATGATTGACATCGTAGTCATATCAGCAGATCTGCGGCCGCATTTTTTGGACACTTGGGTGAAGAAAGGTGCAGAGCTGTCAACTGATCACCACCTGGTGGTGAGTTAGATCAGATGGCAGCGGAGGCTACCGGACAGACCTGGTAAACCCAAATAGACTCCGGTCCAAATTTTCAAAATGGGGGACCGGAGGGTGTGCTCCAACTATCGGGGGATCACACTGGTCAGCCTCCCTGGGAAAGTTTATTCCAGGGTGCTGGAATAAACATTGATTGTCGAACTTCAACTTTAGGAGGAGCAATTTGAATCCCGTCCTGGCCGTGGAACAGTGGACCAGCTCTTTACCCTTGCAGGGTTGTTGGTGGGGGGCACGGGAGTTTGCCCACCCAGTCTACATGTTCTTCTTGGACTTGGAAAAGGGTTATGAATGCGTTCCCTGGGGAGTCCTGTGGGGGGTGGTGAAGAAGGAGCTGAGCATGCAGTTTGACCCAAACGTCCTCCCGTATTTCCAGCGTGGCTTTATATTGCTCATGTTAACGCTAACGCTCGCACTAGTACTGCCATTCAGTCAGGATCAAGCCGTGTGTTCGTCCGACTATGCTTGAGTGAGTGTAAGAGTGTATTCAGGGCAAGTCACTCAACAAAGCGAAAAAAGTTACATTAATCAACGCAATCGCTAAATGGATCACCATTGACTGTAGGCCCATCAACATTGTTGAAGACCAGGGGCTACAAGGCATTATTCAGATCCCCTCAGGCAACCCATCATACAGGCCACCTTCGAAGGGAACTATTTATGCAGGATTTCAGGAATTGCATGGCATTGAAAGGAATTAGCACAAGCTGCATGTATTGCTCTGACTGGAGACCACTGGACATCAGTAACCAACTGTAACTACCTCATTGTAACAGCACACCTAATCGATTACAAATGGCACTCATTCACTTTAGTTGTGGTGAAAATGGATGAAAGGCATTTTTGCCAAAGCATGCGCTAGCCAGTTTATTGATGTTGCACAGGAGTGGGAGATCGCAGGCAAGATCACCACTGTAGGAACAGGTAGTGCTTGCAATATGATAGCGGCAGCAAGAATCCTACCATATGAGCATATGCCCTTTGTAGTGCACATTATACAGAGGACAATCACAGTGGCTCTCTGTGACAGCGCGTTTGTGGATGAAAGGAGAACACAAACATGTCATGGACATGTCAGCTTTCCAAGGGTAGACACTTGTGCAGCAGTCCAGTACAGAAATTCTTTCCTAAGCTTTCCATCAGGAAAGTTCCCCTAATCTTCATCCTCCTCGACATCCACTATACACTATACACAGAAGAAAACACAGTGTCTGAAAGTGAACGTTCGCCCCAAGTAAACAAGTCCATCTTTTGCATACTTGGCATTGAGAAACGCCCCTGGAAGAATGCATCGTCTCAAACTGTCAGGAGTGTTCAGTGTGCTTGTGACCTTGTGGGTTCATGCTTGTAAGCACAGCTATCAAGTAGTTTCTTCCCAAGTAGACTAGTCCATCAGGCCTTAAATAAAGGTACCTAGCTGCACCTGCTTCAACAGTGCCACGTGAGAGACTGTTTTCTCTGGCAGGACACATTGTGCAGAAGAAGAGGTCAGCTCTGTCGTCTGAAAATATCAACAAGCTAGTCTGCTTGTTATTGTTGTTGTTGCTAGAATAACTGGTTAAAATAAGAGTAGACTTTTGGAGTCATGTCATGAGATGTTATAATAAAGTATCCACTGGGCCAGTCTCAGGGTAAGGGGCTTCTGACCACCCTGTTTGAACGTTTTTTGAAAACTATGGACTTAATTGTGGACCTTTAGTGGATGGCCTTGTTGGTGGATCCCAAGTTGAAAAATTAAGTCCACTCCCCTTTCCTTTGACGGTTTGTCAATAAATACCTGAGTTTGATATGCCGTAACTCTGTTTTCTGTCTACTCATTCCAAATTGTCCACCTACTACACTGTCTCACAGGGCCGGGTATATGTATAAATATAAATATATAACCTTCACATGACCTTCACATGACTAACAGTGAACGTTAGTAGTAGTATAAAAATAAGAATTATCTTCACAAAACATTATACCGTACTAGTTGGTCTTAAATTAATGTTCCGCCGACCACCGACCCTCTCTCCTGCGCCTCAGCGAATGGGGGGAGGGGAGGTGAGTTTTTTGGACAATTTCAATGCAGCCCATCTCCAAAATATGCGTGCAGTGTACGCATGGGTCAAAGTTTGCGTACAGGGATGCACTTTCTCCTGCTTTCTCCCGGGGATCCACACGCCCTAAGTTTATTTTGTATGAATCAGAGAATCTCAGGCTGCATTTGAATCTGCATGAAGATACGTCATGATGCAACGGCACATGTTAGACGTGGGTCTGCTGTGGCGAAACGACAATGAGCCAAAGTCAACCATCTTAGATGAAATGTATGAATTCATTACCGACATTGGAATTGAAATAAAAAAGTGATATAGTCAACCAGTTACAAATGTGAAACAAAATGTTTGTCACATTGAGAAAAGTTGCTCACACTCATCATCTTGTCCACTTGTCCACATGAATCCCAATTAATATTATTGTTTACATAATGATCATTACATAGTGATCAAATGGGCTGTTGCAAGGAATTGTGGGACAGCATCGCCTTTCCTTTCGTAAAGAACGGTCCAGTGTAACCTATGCTAAAACAGATAAGAAAGGAAGCATTGAAGCACCGTTCCTTAGCATGAAGAGAATTCGAACAGACCTTATCATGGCTCGATACTTCCGGGTCATTCACTTGTAAGGAAACTTCCTAAACAAAAAATAGAATCCGAAAGCAGCCTTTGCATGGGAAGTAGAGTATGCAAATTTCAGGCCCTGTTTTGTGTGTAGTGTAACCCAGATGTGTTAATTAAAACCAAGAGTAAATCAATAATTGTATAAAAATAAATAATCCACCAAGAGGCACGTTTGTACACACATTTTGGATAATACTTGAATGCAGTAATCCATATTGTATATGTATCCCTTTACAAATAACAAATACACACCTTTATTTTGGATCCAGCAGCGCCGCAAGAGACGTGCTGCTCCAGCCCTTCCCTGTTTGGCAGCTTTCAGTAACCAACTCACTCCCTGGCGGCTGTTAAGTTCTCTGTCCTTCTCTTCAGCTACAAGCAGGTAGTGCTGACCCAGCTAAAGTGCAAATCAGATAACCAGACCATTTCAGTTAATTTACAGATAATGAAAAAAGAAATGGTGCTTTTTTCCCCTTTTATTTTCTATGTAGAAAAGCTGCTAATATTCTAGCAATTAAGCATTCTCATTCATATCTGTTTTCAATACAAGGTATGTCAATAGACCCTTGAGTCCTTCCTATGGTCAGACAACATTACCCACACATTCTTGTTTGAGTGCCATGACGCTGCTCACGATAGTCCTATCCCAGTAGATGCAGTTACCATGCGGGCATATCAGATGGCGATTTTCTAATATTAACTTCTATTTCAAACCACTGACCCCCTTCTCTCCTTCCGTGTGTATGTGTATGTCACGAAGCAACTTTAAACATACTTTTATCAAACCAGACGTGTCTGACATGATTGTCATTGTTAATTATATTTACATCTATGTTTAAAATGAGGTTACTTGAACAAGCCAAGCCAACAAACATACATCAAACACACTAAAAAGAGTCAGAGGAAAGGAATGTATATTCTCATCACTCCTTCACTTCATATTATTATGAATGCATAATCCACTGATGTGCAGGAAAGAGTTGGAGTATATAACAGTGTCCAGTATATGAGCATGTGTGTGCATGCTGTGATATGATGTACCATTAAGTGTGTGTGTGTGTGTGTGAGTGTGTGTGTGAGAGAGAGAGAGAGAAACCTGGGTCTGTGCTCTTGCATCCCCAGCATGTGCTTTCTCCTCCAGCTGCACCAGTGTTAACTCCTCTTCATCAGGGTCTCCATCTGGAAGAAAGGCACCGAGTGCACATTTATCCCCTAAATATGATCGATAATATGAAATAAAACTATGGACACACGTTCATGTAAATAGCTGCAAGCTAAAACTTTCAGGAAGAGATTAAATTATTATTGATTGTTGTTGAATGCTTTGACTGATCTCAGCCTAACTTGACAGAAAAAAAGTGTCTGCTAAATGACCCAACATTGACATGCTTGTATCATGTGTTCTTGTAACATGACTGAGCACATAGTGTACAGGGTACCAGTATCCTTTAAGCTAATGCTCCTCCCCCTGCACTCCTAATACATCTATCAGTCATCTTTGGCGTCTCCAAGCAATGTGTCTCCCCTGGTGACGTGCCTGTGCTTCCTTGCCCTGTGCATCCCTTACACTACTGAGCATCTGCTTGGAACAGTATATTCCAGACTCCATACTCCATAAATTCCATGCAGTCACATCTATGACTACATCTACATTCATCTAAGTATGAATTAGTCACCTTTTGTATGGAGGAGATGTAAATTCTGGTCGCCTGAGCATGACAGGTGAGTTCTTACCTTCATCTTCAGCTGCTGCATCCTCTTCCTCCGCCTTCCTGATTCTCTCCTGGATGATCACCTTCTTAGCCATGGAAGCGAAGGTCAACTTGGTGGGAGCTTTAGGTAAGCCGGTGGTTGTAGAAGGGAGGTCAACAACGGCTGCATGAGTTTCACAGCCAGCAGTGTTGCTTGCATCTGGGGAGATAGACGTGGACGGGAAAGGGACTGCAGTGGACTCAGAAGTAGATTTGCTTTCAGATGGAATAACGGCCGACTTGAGTTCAATGACTTTAATGTCCTTGTCTAATGTTGAATGGAAATCCATTTCTTTATGAAGAAGATGAGCAGGAAGATGAAATACTAAAGATGATGATGTTTGGAGAGATTCAGTAGTGGACTTCAATGCATGTGTGATATCCTGCACACCTAAGAAAAACACATGGGAAATGTCAAACAGTTTTGAAAGATGACAAAAAAATGTGGGCTTGAATTTGGAGTGCAAAGCAAGCAAGCGTATATCCATGTGTTATAGTATTAAGAGGACGCTATTTGGTCTGACATTTAGTCCCAAGGTTCTCAATAGGAGAATAAAACAAATCTTTACAGTTTACGTTGATGATGTGCTCATTTTGGGAGCTACCATTGAAGAACATGATGCAAGGTTAAAATATTGGAAGCTGCTCATGATTTAAAACGTAATGCACGGGTCTGGGGGAGCTGTTGACTAATAAAGGTGTTCAGATATCTTAGAGCAACGTAGTATTAATAACCTGCCATCACCTACAGACAAGGAGGGTATACATCACTGCCATAAATAAGATAAGCAAAGAACCAATCTGGTTTAAGAAGAGGATTTAACGCCTTGCAGTAAGGTGAGAATAGAACACTTCTCACTACATGCAAAGGACTGCTAATTGCAGTACCCAGAAATGGTGCAACTGAAGGACACCACAGTCAGTGGTGTTATGATGTTATCAGTCCTTTATTAACAAATATGGAAGACTTTTCTAAACTAGAGGGTAGTCTGGTTTCAAGTCAGATCTTTGGCCGAGTATTCATGAGTTGGAAGTCATGACAACATAACAATCTTTTTCTTTTAGTCCTTTGCGGTCAGCCATATCATGTTTGTTGTGGTTCTGCCTGTCAGGTTGTTTCCAGTATAGGTGCCATCCCCAGGACCATAATTGGTCAAAACATATTTAAAGTGAAAGTAAGTGAAACTCTGCCCACACAGATTGGAGCTCATCTGCCGGATGATCAGTTTAAGTCAGATTTTTGAGAGGATTATTGTGATGACCAAGTGTTTCTTTATGCATCAATTTCCTGTATGAATGGGCAATGAACCTCAGTTTAGGTGTACTCTTACATATTTATTTTAAATTACATGATACAAGATAGATGATGGGAAAAACTGGAACATTGATGCAGAAGTAGTGAAAGCAGTGGAACCCATTATGTTAAAACTCCAGAAGGGAACACCATCCATCCATCCATCCATTCTCCTCCGCTTATCCGGGGCCAGCAGGCTAAGCAGGGCTCTCCAGGTGTCCTTCTCCCCAGCAACGCTTTCTAGCTCCTCCTGAGGGATCCCGAGGCGTTCCCAGACCAGATGAGACATATAATCCCTCCAGCAGGTTCTGGGTCTGCCCCGGTGTCTCCTCCCAGTCGGACGTGCCCGGAACACCTCTAAAGGGAGGCGCCCGGGGGGCATCCTGGTCAGATGCCCGAACCACCTCAGCTGACTCCTTTCGATGCGAAGGAGCAGCGGCTCTACTCCGAGCTCCCTCCGGATGTCTGAGCTCCTCACCTTATCTCTAAGGCTGAGCCCAGCCACCCTCAGGAAGAACCTCATTTCGACCACTTGTATCCGCAATGTCGTTCTTTCGGTCACTACCCATAGTTCGTGACCATAGGTGAGGGTTGGAACGTAGATGGACCGGTAAATCGAGAGCTTCGCCTTCCGGCTCAGCTCCTTCTTCACCACGACGGACCGGTACAGTGCCTGCATTACTGCAGACGCCGCACCAATCCGTCTGTCCAACTCCCACTCCATTTTACCCTCACTTGTGAACAAGACCCCGAGATACTTGAACTCCTTTGCTTGAGGCAAAAACTCCCAACCCGGAGGGAGCACTCCACCGTTTTCCGGCAGAGAACCATGGCCTCAGACTTGGAGGTGCTGACTCTCATCGCTTCCGCTTCGCTGCAAACCGCCCCAGTGCATGCTGGAGGTTGCGGTCTGAAGTAGCCAACAGAACTACATCGTCTGCAAAGAGCAGGGATGCAATTCTGAGGTCGCCTAACCGGACACACTCCTCACCTCGGCTACGCCTTGAGATTCTGTCCATGAACATCACAAACAGAATCGGTGACAAGGGGCAACCTTGGCGGAGGCCAACACCCACTGAGAACGTGCTTGATTTTGTGCCGAGTATACGGACACAGA
>OMOU01075798.1:0-12388 GCA_900312585.1 Malacocephalus occidentalis | reverse complement strand
TATATGTGGGCCTGTATGTCTGTATGTTTGTCTGTCTGTCTGTATGTGGGCCTGTAGGTCTGTATGTCGGTCTATCTGTCTGTATGTGGGCCTGTATGTCTGTATGTCGGTCTGTCTGTCTATATGTGGGCCTGTATGTCTGTATGTCGGTCTGTCTGTCTGTCTGTATGTGGGCCTGTAGGTCTGTATGTCGGTCTATCTGTCTGTATGTGGGCCTGTATGTCTGTATGTCGGTCTGTCTGTCTATATGTGGGCCTGTATGTCTGTATGTCTGTATGTCGGTCTGTCTGTCTGTATGTGGGCCTGTAGGTCTGTATGTCGGTCTATCTGTCTGTATGTGGGCCTGTATGTCTGTATGTCGGTCTGTCTGTCTGTATGTGGGCCTGTATGTCTGTATGTCGGTCTGTCGGTCTGTCTGTCTGTATGTGGGCCTGTATGTCTGTATGTCGGTCTATCTGTCTGTATGTGGGCCTGTATGTCGGTCTGTCTGTCTGTATGTGGGCCTGTATGTCTGTATGTCGGTCTGTCTGTCTGTATGTCGGTCTGTCTCTGTCTATATGATGCATGTTAACCCTGCAGGGCTAACTCCACCCGAATCCATCCGGCTGTAAACCCACCAGTAGCTGTTTGTTAACCACCAGCTCCTCACACCCCTGCTACAACCGTGGGGGTTGGGGGTGGTGTTGGTTGGGCCGGGTAGATGGTGATGAGGGTCTGTCACTGGAAAACTCTTTAGTTTACTGTGTAAATAAAGGCTGTGTTCTCACTTGGTGTCTACATTCGTCATTTTCCCAGAAGGAAATCCCTCGGGAGAGACGGGGGTCCACTTTATGACGTGTTTCCCCCCCGCCGCACTGTTAGCAATCGCAATAGCATTAGTTATCCGTCACGTTTTGGTGACGTGATGTGTGTGTTTGTTAGTTTGTCTGTGGTGTTTTCAGGTTTCGACTTATTCTTATCATTCTAATTATTACTGACAAAAATATACAAATCTTGTATAATATAATATTATCCATATTTAACCTAACCGATAGAACCGTCACTGAGCACAGCCACGAGCAATTTTAGCCAAAGGTGTGGCAGTGGCAGAGTGCTTAAAAGTAAAATGAAGAAACATCTTTCACTGAACTAACCCTCGTCTACTGTCCTCCACCTCCTCCTCATATCCCACATCGCAGGATTGCTCACGCCTTACATAACCCTGCGTTCTCCCTGCTACTAACAGATGCTCGGCCGCTCTCTGTAGCGCTCTCTCTCTCTGTCTCTCTCTGTCTCTCTCTGTCTCTCTCTGTCTCTCTCTCTCATTCGCCTCGGCTCCATCATCCACATTTGACATACCGGTCTCCATTATATTGTCTGTAATGCAGACACATGTGCACCCACACATGTACACACACACACACACACACGCACATGCACGTGCACGTGCGCACGCAGGCACGCACACACACACACGCACGCACACACACACATGCGCACACACACACACACCAAAAGTAGAGCATAGCATTTTTCACAAGCCTCCACTTTTCACATCAGCTGGGATTCAGGTCAGATTTCAGGGCTCAAGGTAATGAGGTTATGGTGACTCAGCAGCGTGGATACATACAGTCTATATATGTATAGAGAGAGAGAGAGAGAGGCTCCTACTTATATTAGTATGAGTCAAAGATGTATGCAGGCCAGGAGTCTTGCGCAATAGGCTTCATCTTGTCTTTCTGACATCACACACACATGCACACACACACACACACACACACACAATGAATGTAGGCTACTGCTTCTCACAATAGTCATGAATGATTATGGAACAACGTTTTCTCGCTTTGACATCAGTTATAACCGACCAATTCTCATTTACAAACGTCAAGACAAATGCTATTTGATATTTTGTTCAAACTGGGATGGGGACAGGTTGGGGAACTCTATTGAAAACTATTTCCCAAATTCCAATGACAGAATTGGTCGGAGGTTTGGAGATTGTTTCCTCACTCTGTCACGGTCTGTTGTGGTGGCATTGAAAGTGTGTGGGGGAGGGGGGGAGTATGTCGTTTTAAGATGTGTAAGAGGAACTACAAATGAAAGTCAGATGGAGAAGATTGTGAGTCAGTGTGTGTGTGTGTGTGTGTGTGTAGGGTCAGACTTGCCCTGATGCTGGTTAAGTACTTTCATAGCTTCCTGCTGCGTCCCTTTCTGTATTTGAGTTCTTATGACAAACAGTAGTAGTATGTCTAATTACCTAATAATAATAGGCGAGATAATTCAACGATGGGGAGAAATATGTATCAGCAGGGCTGACACTCTTTCAAGATATTTTTCAGTGATGTCTGTGCCCAAAGACAGCAGCAATTCAAAATCTAATGTAATTAGCCAAATACCTGAAAGGTAAAGATATTGAAGTAACATAAAGCTGTAATGTATAGTTTGTTAAAGTTAAAAAGATAATCTATGGGCCCTCGAATGACGTGCATCAGTATTATTGGAACCACACTGCCACCACGTGGTGATTTGACGAAACTGCAGTTCAGTTTTCTGACGACAAATAGAATGGCGTATGCGTATGCGTTCACTCACAATTGCGAGCGACGGCGCCAATTATTATCTTGCCCGGCGAGATGCTACGTCATATCAATCATAAATATCTCTTTTAATCAGTGAAAGTCTGTAAAGCTACAGATCTGATATAAGCATTACACTCGCACCGTGTCACCGGCGCCGTGGCTTAGATGGTTAAAGCGCCTGTCTAGTAAACAGGAGATCCTGGGTTCGAATCCCAGCGGTGCCTTTTGTTGAGCGTGAAGGGCCCTTGAAAGTGTACTGACTATTATAATCGACTGTATATGTTTCGTTCACGATCTTGATTACAAGTTGCACGTAAACGATCTGTTCAACGATATTATCTTTGTGTTGTTTGATAGGCTGCATATAGGAATACCATAGCCACTTGTCGCCTCGTAACAACAGATACTAGGTTTTTAACCAATGCACTTGATAATACTTGCGACATTATAAAAAGGTATTTGCCCACGCTGCGAGCAGGGTTCGAACCTGCGCGGGAAGATCCCATTGGATTTCAAGTCCAACGCCTTAACCACTCGGCCATCGCAGCCACACAAAAAGCCCTACAATATTCAGTAGTAGTATATAATACAGATGTTATTGTAAACGTGGGTATTAACATTATATTCTGACGGAACGCAAAACAAACCCGACTGTTCAGTCCTTCGTTGTGTGTTGTTCTTAAATACCCGCAGCGGCTCTCCTGCGAGACGCGTCAGGCAAAACAATGTGTTGCCATTATTAACGAACATAAGTAACCGATTATTGATAAGTAACCGATTATTGATAATTTGTTTTGTACTACAAGTCGTAGTACAGCCGTCTCTCGCCAAAACGGCTTTAAAAGGAGGCGTTGCGTGACGCACATTGTGGGCGGAATAATTACTGAGGGAGACCCTCATTTTGCCAACAGGGTAAAGAAGCCACAACTACGTTGTTATAACCCGCTGCACAGGAAAACTGAACGTTGAAGCAGTGTTTCCCCCAAAATACTCACAGGAACTACTTTTCAACAATGAAGAAGATCTTTATTAATTCTGGCATTTACTTAC
The DNA here is from genome assembly GCA_900312585.1 of Malacocephalus occidentalis. Taxonomy (NCBI): domain Eukaryota; kingdom Metazoa; phylum Chordata; class Actinopteri; order Gadiformes; family Macrouridae; genus Malacocephalus; species Malacocephalus occidentalis. Next base: position 8,777 of record OMOU01075798.1, on the reverse strand, counting down.
ACACATATACACATAAAAAGATTACAAAAAATAGAATAAATGCAGAGGTTATGACAAATCTTGATTGTTCGAGTGTTTACCGATATGCATTTTCCCAGATCAACAAAATACATTGCACAGCCAGTGCAACGTAACGCGTCGTGTAGCCTATCTTGCGATCTACATATAAAATTGCTTCATAACTGGGAGTCAAACATGAATCCAAAACAATGTGCATTGTGCTGGCAATGAGCTCCCTCGCCTACAAAAACGTGTTTCTCCTCACTCTCGTCCAGATCTTATATGTATCGCTTTTATCCTAAGAGACTGACAAAGTACATTTGTTGAAGGAGACAGCAATATATCACTTTGGTGCATAAAGAGAAGAATAGAGCAGGTTTTAAGCATTCATAATTACAACTGGTTAACAGCTTATAATGAACAATTAACAAAGAAAATAATTAGTTAAATTACTTAATAATAACGAGGCACCACCCTGAGATGAGGGACCAATAACCGATTAACCAATAACTGATTAAATATTGACAGATTCAAGATTCAACAACTTACTGGGCGATGCCCAGCGGAATGTGCAACAGAACATATACAAATAACCAAAGAATCAAATATCCACACGATGTACAGTACAAAAGTAGCAGGTTTTATTGTGTGAAATATAATTCCATTCTTTTTAAAATATAATAATGAATAAGGCATATCAAGTATGTACAATATATCAACAACAGGGCAATATAAAACAATTATCAAGTTGTGTGCATGGGAGTGGGCAGTGGGGGGGGGGGGGGCTAGTGAGGTCAGAGTTCACAGTCTTGATGGCCTGCGGAAAGAAACTCAGTTTTAGTATCTCTATTCAAGCAGCGTGACTACTGAGGCGCTTGCCTGACAACAGAAGTTGGAACAGGTCGCTAGCGTGGCGAGGATCCCTCATGATCCTGCAGGCTCTAGTTCGACACCTCCTGCAGGGCAGGTCCCGCAGGTTGGGGAGTGCGCTCAGACGAACACACCACCCTCTGCAGAAAACCTCCTGACCTGAGAGAAGCTGTTGCCAAAGCAGGCAGCGAAGCTTCCTGTCAGGATGCTCTCTACCGCACCAGCGTAGAAGGTCTGAAGGATCCTCCGGGAGACTCAGAACTTCCTCAGCTGCCTGAGGTGGTAGAGGCGCTGCTTCACCTTCCTCACCAGAGTGACAATGTGTGTAGTCCGATGTGAACTCACAGGTAGCTGAGGTAGCTGAAGCTGCTCACCCTCCCCACAGCAGTACCATTAATCCTCAGTTGGTTTTGGAGACATTCAGCACGAGACTGTTGTCTTGGCACCAGAGTGACAGGTTACCAACTTCCTCTAGGTAGGCCTTCTCATCGATACCGGAGATCAGGCCCACCACCACTGTGTCATCTGCAAAACTCGACAATGGTGTTGGAGCTGGACCTGGCCACACAGTCATGTGTGTAAAGGGAGTACAGTAGGGGGCTGACGACGCAACCCTGGGGGGCTCCTGTGTTCAAGGTGAGGAGTCTGGAGGTGTGTTTGCCCACCCTGACAACCTGGGGCCTGGCGGCCCTGACAACCTGGGGCCTGGCGGTAACCTGGGGCCAGGCACACAGTTCAGACCCATCTCAAGCAGCTTGTCAGCCAGTCTACTTGGAACGATGGTGTTGAAAGCAGAACTGACAACTGCAGCGGGCTTATGGAGGGAGGCAAGACGGCACAGATGTAGTCCTTAATTAGCCTCTCAAAAACATTTCATGACCACCGATGTGAGGGCCACCGGTCGGTCGTGATTCAGGCATGCTGGGGAGACAGTCTTGGTCACAGTGTCATGAAATAAACAAATAAACGAAACAAGAAGCTTACACAACTGTAAAATTTGCATTGAATTATTTTTATATCCGTAGGCCCATGCGGCCATAAAACAGTGACTCAAACATTAGCAGAGTTATTTTGTTCATCGACCCGTTATGTCCACCTCTTAAAATAGGATGTTTATATAAGCGGGTTGATCCCATGAAAAATGAGCACATTCGTCAGAATAAATTGAGCAATCAATCGGGCTCGCCCATAGAGGCCTTTTTTACGACTTTTTTACAGTCACAGAGAGAGCAACCTTTTAGATTCGGAGTTCTTTACGCAACAGAGGCTGATCTCGACACAATATTCAAGCAAAAACCACTAGGAATACTTCTAGTTACAATATAAAACATTCCGGTTGCATAAATGTGGGAGGTAGTTGTAGCAAAGGGATCTACGTCATGAGTGAGTGACTAGGTGGGAGGATTCTAACACTAACATCAAAGCACTAAAATAGGATGCATGCACTGGTCAGTAAAAGAGGACAGAATACAAGGGAGAGAAGCATGCACAGATCTGACAATAATGGATGGGAATCCACTTCAAACCAAAAATACACAAAGGAGGCTAAACGTGTTTACACTATCGTCGATAATATCAGCAAACCCACATAAGATTTACATTGAGGCACTTTTATCCAAAGCGACTACAATATAACACACAGTTAAATGTAACTCGGCGACACCTATGTGGGCGTGTGTGTGTGTGCGTGGACATGTGTACATGCATGGTGTGAACCGCGACAATAAAGACGGGGGTTGTCCGTCCGCTAATTATTAATTATTATTATTATTATATCTGCCTTACTGATATGAAATATAACACTAGAGACTAACACTATAGACTAAATGACAATCACAGCCATTTCATGTTTTCTTGTGAGCTATAACCCGTCAAACCATAAAAGAATGTGTGGGCATGTGTGTCCGTGCTTCAGCACAAGAGTTTTTGTTCATTTCATTGGTAGGAGTAAAGTGCAACAGTTTCTTTCACAGGAATGACTCATTTATGAAATCAAAACCTCTTTAAACCTCTTCACTTACAGTACAACTCAAAGGTTAATTGTGAGAAAAAAGACATGGATACGCCCTGTTGGGAGTATCCTACATTTTCACATTTTAGCGACGCTTTCAATCTGATTTCTGGGCTGCTGGAACGTTGTGTTGTCGAAGCTCAATTCATCGCTACGTTTAATTACATTCACATTTACATAGCATTTAGTGGATGCTTTTGTCCAAAGCAACTTGTCAACCAATATGTCAAGCACACCAACAATAATAATAAAACAATAATAATACTTGCGAGCCAACAACATACAGTATAGCCGACGGTACAGTCATATTTGAATAGAACACACGCACTTCATAATTGCTAGGTAAATAGAAGGTAATTTGGTAGTTCAGTAAGTAATTGAGGCTTAACAACTCAATAAAGACGGAGGCAGAGACCATAGCAAACAACCATTTACTGGCGTACTCTGACTCGACAGTAGTTAGGTAGGCTAGGCTAGCCCCTAACTAACCCACCCTAATCTGTCCTGAACATCACTTTAGTGTAGGCCTATATCGTTCATTTAGAATGAATTAATGATCATGATGAGGTGCTTGTTTGCTTTGGAGACAAAGTAAGAAGAAGAATACATTCATACTGTGGAGTAAGTCATTAAAAATAATTAACAATTGGCAAAATTGAGACGAGACGTGACAAGACAGGCAATATTATACAGGCACATCGACCTTCTTTTGAAGGAGACAATATTCCGACTACGGTGTTTACATGAGTTGCTTATAGAATACTCCGTTCATATTGCCCTTTGCAGGTCACAGAGCACAGTCAGATGAATGACTCACGCACACATGGCGTCTCCAACGCTATATATATACGCCCGACGTTCCCTTGGGACTTTGACCCACACCTGAATTACAGTTCAATGCACGATGCTCCCCTAGAACCTTCATTGTCCTCTATCCTTTTGCAAAAGCTTCAACTCAACGTTGTTATTTCTGTGTCTACACACGGCAACAGACGCAGGCGGATTACAAGTGTCGTCAAGCAGGTGGCACCTACCGCATTTGTGGCAAAATACTGCGAAAACTCCAATAGGACGTTATAGTGTACATTAAGGTGTATACGTGTCTAATTGGTTACTTGTTTATATTGTTCATTGTTCATTGTTTATATTGTTTATATTGTTCAGTTGTTTATATTGTTTATATTGTTCAGATGTTCATTTGGTTAGACTGTTCATTTGGTTTAGACTGTTCATTTGGTTTAGACTGTTCATTTGGTTTAGACTGTTCATTTGGTTTAGACTGTCATTTGGTTTAGACTGTTCATTTGGTTTAGACTGTTCATTTGGTTTAGAGTGTCATTTGGTTTAGACTGTCTTTTGGTTTAGACTGTCATTTGGCTTAGACTGTCATTTGGCTTAGACTGTCATTTGGCTTAGACTGTCTTTACTGTTTTAGATTGTCCTTACTGTTTTAGATTGTCCTTACTGTTTTAGATTGTCTTTACTGTTTTAGATTGTCTTTACTGTTTTAGATTGTCTTCACTGTTTTAGATTGTCTATTCATTCACTATTTTACCTGTGCCTGAGAGGCATGTAATTTCATCTGTGCTGTATGTCAATATAGCACATTTGACAAATAAAATAACTTTGACTTTGACTTGAGAGGTACGTTACTCATAGGTCAAGTACGCCAGTCATACGCAGACATACACTGGCATGAATTTCTGCCTCACCATATGCCAGTGTATGCCACCGTATGCAACCATGCTTGAAACGTATACAACCTATGCCTAGCATATGTCAGCGTATACCAGCGTATGAGTGATATTTATTTGGCTGGCATTTGCTGGTCATATGCTGGCGATGCGCTACTCATAGGTTCAATACGGTATGTATAGGGCTTTTTGTCCGTTTCTCTCATACGCTGTAGTGTGACAGGGCCTTTAGAAGTGTGTGATTCAAATCTTTCTGCCTAGAAGGTAGATCCCTTTGTTAAAACGACCTCCCCTCAACCACCGCCATTTGTTTTTATTCTTTCTTTGTCTCACACACACACACACAAACACTTCACGTTGCTGCAGATTGCTTCTTGTATTTAAGGAATATTTACAATTTGGATTGAATAAACATTCTTACATTTTACTGTTTGTGGTTTTTGCTTGAATATTGTGTTGAAGCCAGCATCTGTTGCATAAAGAACTCCAAATCCTTCAACCTTTACGAGCTATTTATATGGTAATTATGGATCATAGTTCCAATTTGCTAGCTTAATATATTTTCGGAGACTTAATCCACTGTACAGTTATTGATCCCTGATTTCAGGGTGGTGCCCCATTATTATTGATTCAGATGAATACCTTTTATATTTTAATAATGAATAATTCTCTTGAATAATTATTGATTATAAGCTAATAACCAACCCTAGAACCTACTTTTATGTAGATAAATGAGTGTGAAATGGTATTTGTCTAGCAGGATGAATTGAGGAGGTAGTGATCGCTATGGAACCGGATGAAAGCTGGTCATACATTTCCATAAATGTCCAATTTAAAATAAAAAAAAGGAAAGCGGAATTGAGATGACTAAATGCTTGCCGTTTTCAAAGACACATGGATACATCTACTATAGCTCTCCTCTGCGTGGCCCGGCTACCCCGCTGGTCGGTAGCCATGATTTAATTGCTAACTGTGAATCAATTGTACCTCGATGCCTTTCCTCCAGGAAAAGGAAAGTGAAGATGGATTTCAAGAGCAGGAATAAAAGCCAATAGACAATGAAGTAGCGAAGTGCAGCAAGAAGTGTAGGTCGGTGCAGACCAAAGAGAGGGGGGTACGAGTAGAGGCTGCGTAGAGGCCATATGGTGCTGTGATTCCTCCAACAGAATCTGGGGTCCGGAAGTACAACAATGCTGAAGCAGAACTTCTGCAGGGAGACTTGGAAACTAGCACGTGCAAGGGGTTTCCTGTTTCAGAAACCTTTGTTTCCAATGCCATGTCCCAGTTTTTGTCTCGTAGTTTTCTTTTCTTTTTTTAAAAGTTTGAATTAACGACAACATAAGGTTTTTGTTGGGGGGTTATATCATGTTTGTTCTGGTTCTGCCAGTCAGGTTATTTCCAATCAACACCCATTCTGTGTAACATGTGCCTCCAGATCCCTGCCCCCAGGAGCATGATTGGTCAAAACAAATTTGAAGCAAAATTTGTGAAAGTCTCAGAGTTTAGATGTTAATCTAAAGTCTACCTCCAACTCTGGGGCTGAGCTGCAGAAGCCACATCACTTTGTACCGTGATCAATGTTGCCTCTTCAGCTTTAATAGAAACATGATAGACTAAATTCACTCCATTTGTGTACCGTTGTATAGATTGGAGGGGACTGACTCATTGTTTGCTCCACCACTGCCTCTGGAGGACACTGCAGATATTTCACTTCTAAAACCTTGGCTTTTAAATTATCACACAAAATATGAATGCAGACTTTGCTGATGTTGATCCAGTCTCAAAATAGGGTAGGGTTTCTCCAAGGAATGCAGGATGAAGTTATTACTTCCACTCAACTGGAGACACCCCACACTGCTGTGAGAGGCCTGTGCACTTGTCATAACACAGACACACAACTCAGACTAATTGTACCCTATTGCAGGCTGATTAAACCTGTGGCATGAAATCCATGTACTAACAATCATCAACCCCAATCATGTTGCATGATTCGGAGCCTCTCTGTTGCACTGTGTGTTCTCCTGGCCAGAGTGAGGGCCCAGGCTGGGCTGGAGTTTGGGCGGCAGGGTGTTCAATCCATGCTGTAATGGGAAGCTAATTGTGGCTGGCACTGTGTGATGGCTTGAAGAGGCTGGATAATTAGTATCCAGTGCTCAGAAGAGGTGTGTTTGTGTTTTTCTCATCCATGTGTCACAAGCATTTCGCCACATCTCAGTTTCTCATTTCTCTAAATTAGTCATTCCCTGCCCTCCCTCCAGTACCAGCAGGTACCTCGATAGATTAAGTGTTTTCCAAGAACGCTCACAGATGTGTGGAATGCCAATCTGTATTCATGAATGGTAATCTGTACCACCTCCCCCACCATGTCAGGCCTGCCTCTGCTCAGCCCATACACGCACATGCACACACACACACACATACAGGGCACGCAAGCACTTCAGGAGTCATTGTCATGTGGGAGCCTCTTCTATCAAGTGTGTGCCTCAAATATATTGCTCTCATGATTTTGTCTTTAGTTAAACACTACTTTGGAACTAGTTATGGAAATAGCCGGCCTCCAACCACTAAACAGTAACCCTTAACCCTTAACCCTTAACCCTGCATACTAGCCTCTACCATCTCATGCAATCGTTTATTTCGGTTTCCTTTTGATCAGATCCTGCATAGCATTCATTCAGAGCTCAGTCCATGTTTGAAATGACAACAGCGACAAGAGCACAAAGCTAACCCTGTGGTCCGGTGTTGCTCTATCCCCCGCTGCGTCTCTGGTGCAGTGGGATAGGAAGGAACTGGCCGTGGGCATCTGGGGGCAGCAGCATCTTGGCGGAGTACGGGACACTGCATTTGGAGTTCATGCACTTGAGCAAGCTGTCTGGTAACACAGAGTTTGCTCAGAAGGTACTGCTGTGTGAAGTCATGTCAGGTTGCTCCACATACAGCACCCTCTGAGGCCTTTTAACTGTCCAAAAAATTAAACCAATGGATCTGTTTTTGAAGTCATTAGAATTGCATTCATTGACTTACTTACACTTTTCTATTCTGTGTTAGGTTATGAACATCCGGAAAGTGCTAGAACACTTGGACAAACCTCAAGGCTTATACCCCAACTATCTGAACCCCAACAGCGGGCAATGGGGTCAACGTAAGTCCTTCAAACTATTGCATGAAATGTTGATATGTGCATTTTCTTTGAGATGAGATGGTATGTATGTGTGTGTTTCTACAGAGATATGCAGACACTTTCCTCTACTTCCTTGACTGCACAGACTATGGATTTAATTCTCTACAAGATATTAGATTAGATTAGATTCAACTTTATTGTCATTGCACAGAGTACATCAACAACGAAATGCAGTTAGCATCTAACCAGAAGTGCAATAGTCATAGCAACATTTCAACAGTAGTACAGTGAACAGTAACAGGAAGCAGTATGAGCAGAATCTACAGAGAATGTACACAATCTACAGATAATATGCCAAATCTGCGGAGTGCATATAGGTATGACTACATAAATATATATATGATGTATGCTATACATTGAGGTATGTACAGTATGGACAGAGGTATACTCAGTAGTACATATACACTGGGGTGTACAGCACGGTATATACGGGGAGCAGTGCTAGTGTCTGACGGGTCCGGGTCCAGAGTCAACGTGCAAATGTAGAATCAGCTGAGAATACGGAACCTACCATGCATATAAGACTATACAGAATCTAAAGTGCATATGTTAGGGCTGGGTGCTGGGGACTCAAATGCACGACACAGGAGATGAAGGGGTTAATGCGTTTTATTATGACTCACGCAAACAGGGATATGATGGGTTCGGGAAGACACGGCGATGGGTTCGGGAAGACACGGCGATGGGTTGGGATCAGGAGTCGGGAGGACACGGCGATGGGTTCGGGAGGACACGACAATGGGTTCTGGAAGACACGATGATGGGTTCTGGAAGACATGGCGATGGGTTCTGGAAGACATGGCGATGGGTTCGGGAGGAGGGGTCCGGAGAACACGGCGATGGGTGATTCGTATGGTAAGATCTGGGAAGATCTTTGGGAAGATCTGGCCCCGACTGACGGTGTGAGGTGGGTTTTATAGACAGAGGGAGGGTTGATTGTGATTTGGAACAGGTGTGCGGAAAATCGGCCGTGAGCACGAACCGAAATGCTGGGGGGGGGGGGGGGGGGGGGCGCTCTGGG